>CM046848.1:28676091-28756091 GCA_025618425.1 Heliocidaris tuberculata
TTGTATCTGACCCTGTCTCTCTCTCCGTCTCTGATTCTCTCTTTCCCTTTTCTCTCTCTTACTCCCTCTGTATCTCTCTGTCTCTCTGAACCTCTTCTCTATCTCTTATCCCTCTTTATTTCCCTCTTCATTCCCTATCGCTCTCTTTTTCTCTCTATCTCTTCTCTTTCTATCTCTCTCTCATTTTGTATCTGACCCTGTCTCTCTGTCTCTGATTCTCTCTTCCCTTTTCTCTCTCTTACTCCCTCTGTATCTCTGTCTCTCTGAACCTCTTCTCTATCTCTTATCCCTCTTTATTTCCCTCTTCATCCCTATTGCTCTCTCTATCTCTCTTATCTCTCTCTGACTTTGTATCTGACCCTGTCTCTGTCTCTTTCTCTGTTTCTCTCTTTCCCTGTGAATACCAGATGATGATGAGCCATCCTGCAAGCATCCAAAGATAGCCGACACGTTGCCTTTCACTGATGAAGTGTTGAGTAGAGGAGATGTACCCGAGGCTGAGCCGTTCAATGTACCCAAGCAGTTTATGACAGGTAGAGATTAGAGTGACAATCGTCATGCCATTTCAAGAGCACTTTCTGTTTTGAGGCAATAAAGCAAAAAGTATTAATGCTTTTGTTAGGATTCTGAAATGCAGCAAGGTCAAGGTATTTGTTTTTTTAATGTCCAATATGTTTTTTTTTAAAGTAAATAAGGTAAAAATATCTTCATACTTGATATTTCTTCTGATCCAAGAAATAGTAGGGATATCAAATTTATACAATCATCAGAAATACTAAAATCTTGGATGTAGTCGACAGCACATGGGACAAAATATCTTGGACTTGCCCAAATTGTATTCAAGATTGTATATAAAAATCTGTCTCACTCACTCTAATTCTTTAGTGGTTGAATTAAACTTTTATTTTAACTTATGGAAGGCTGAAAGTACAATAGAGCTACTACAAAAAAAGAATGGTTAGAAATAAATTGTGAAGCTCTTTTGCTATACAGGTTTATGATTATTAGCTGATGATAACTTCTCTCAAAGAATTAGAAATTTAGCAGTTACATACATGTATGCAGTACTACATGTATTTGTTTAATAGTAATGACTATCATTTTATTTTTTAGAGAATACGTTAAACAAGGGCCATAATAACGACGTCTGTATACAAAACAGACATGAGATTTAAAAATCTAGTTGAATGTACCTACCCACACGGAAATGCAGTCCAAGTTTCCTTCCTCCTCTAAATTAAGGTCTGACTTCATGCTACTGGCCTGGTCGTAACCAGATAATCCGCCGTGAGAAGATCACGTACTACCTCGACGGTGCCCATACCCCTCGTAGTATCACGGCATGCTGCAAGTGGTTCGAGAGGAAGGCTGAGGCGGAAGCGAGGGATCTAGAGGGACCAGTGGCAAAGATCCTCATCTTTAATTCCACAGGAGACAGGGATGAGTACAGTCTACTACCAAAACTTGTGGTGAGTGTCAGTCTTCTTTTGTCATTTAGTTCAAGATAAAGTTTAGTACTGATCATTTAATTTCATTGTTAAAGAAACTGCCGAGAAGTTTTATTTTGAAATTTTGATTATGTAATGCAAAAGAATAATCAAGTATTATGAGGTTTTGGAATCCTCAAAATGATGATAATGGTATGTTTTATTAAAGAAAAATATCATGTTGCAGCCCAGGGGCTGAATTGAACAATATTTGTAAAAAGATTTAAAAATTGCACAAATATACAGCATACAGAAAATGATACAAGATACGGAAATTACATTAAATATATCATACATAAGGGGGAAAAAATGAAAAGATTATGCATAAACTATCAAATATTATAATTTAAACATAATTAGATTCATATATAATGTGGTGAGTGCCATCAGTTCTAACAAACTTGAAAATTATCATGAAATGATAACATATTGACTCAATTTCTATAAATAAATCACCTATAATAAAAACCACAATAAGATGTACTTAATGCAAAAATTGATGGAAGTATTTGCTGTTGATTCAGGTCTCTTGATGAATTTCAGCCTTGATTTCTGCTCAGTCCAAGTTGGCCCTAGTGCCGAGTTAGCCTGGATCCATCTTTGCTATATTGATTATGTTCCTTTTTATTCTTCAGGCCAGTGGTTTCCATGGTGTTGTGTTCTGTCCAAACATCATCAGTCTCTACAGTCATGAAGCAACAGCAGGTAAGCATTTCATTTGTGAAAGAATTCAAATAGAGCTTAAAGGTCATATAAAGTTTTGGTAAGCCCTCAAAAACTATTCATCAGATTTCTTCAATTTTTGTTGATAAATAGCAAGATACTAGCAATACTAAGACACTCAAGATTTCGCCTCCTAAAGTTTAATATTAAACAAATAAGAGGCAAAAACTAATTTATGTGCCGGGACAGGCACGTAAAATCCCCCAAAAGGCAGCATGTGCTATACACTGTACACACACGTGTAAAACCAATGATGAGTAGCTACACACGCTGTCTCTATGCGAAGTCCCAAGATTGCTGTGCGGAGAGCCGTCGGGGTGGAAGGGTCCTAGCATAATGGCAGTCATCAAGCATTCCTTACAGATATTTACACTGAAATTCACGAGAAATCATAGATGGAATACCAAATGATCTCTTTCAGACATCTTTTGATACAAGGAGAACAACATGAGACTATATTTAACATGTTTCTTTCCAATTTCCTTTTTGCTACCAATACTGTACATGAGCTTTCACAGACATGAGGTTGCCATTGAGCTACAAAATCTAAAATGCATGTACTATCTTTCTTCAGTTCTGGGAACTTCAATACTCAAAATGTTTAAGATGCTATTTGCTTTGATTAGTGTTCCTCTGTCAACTAAACACACATTGTTCAAAATTCTTCTTTATTTCTGGAAGGAGAAGTTTACTGGTCAGCACGGCAAAAATAGATAGTGCATGAATGAGAGAAAGAAACGGTCTGTTTAATCTTATTCACATGAAAAAAGGGTCTCCATTTACAAAATCATGCAGGAAAGCTGCAGACAACATTATATACGTTTAGTTAGGGCATACATGTAGGCAATATTAACTTGTAAACTACTAAATTATCTTATTCCCATTGATAATACAGGGATCACCCAGTTTCTTTACGCAATGGGTTAAAAGCTTGTGGTAGAAGATGGTTGCAGTTTTATTCTTTTGTAAGAAGTGCATCTGAGAACATGATAATTGGTTGATATGAGAGTTGATATTTCTGATTTTCAGACACACCAATTACACCACCACTACCGAGAGGCAGATGAAGAGATGCGAGAAGAATCTCTTCGCGTTCCAGAATCTTCTAAAACAAATTCAGAGGGATGTTTCCTCTTCACCACTACCCACTGCCGCCCATGTAGAACCCACTCACATTGAAGTTGCACAGGCCTCAGGGTCCCACCATTATCAATCAGTACAGCACACCCCTACAGGTGTAGTGGATCAGTCCTCTACCACTTTTGACCAATCAGGTGATAGAACACTGACTGATAATCTGGATGGAAGCAGCTCCAACCGGTTTGTGGATGCCAAGCTAGTGAAGTTACCTTCCATGATCGATGCTCTGCAGTGGGCTGCATGTTGTAAAGACTCCAACCTGAGCTCCCCTAGTATACACGACCCCCACCCCTTCTAACCATGCAATATCGGCCAATCACATTCAAGTATTAATAACGGGAAGCCTCCACTTGGTAGGAGGGGTCATAAGTATATTGGATCCCAAACTAGCATGTAAGGCAGATGCTGAATAATTCACTTAGAAGAGTGACATCATTTCTTTAGCTCATGAACATTTCTTTAGAAAGTATTGTCAACTTCTGTCCAAAGACGCTCTATATAACGTACATGTATGGTGTGTATATGTGGTGCTTAATGTACTCTCGCATTACAAACTATCTTCCTCTTGTTGATCAGCATAGGTGAATGAATATTAGCTTCTTGAGGTAATCTACAAGGATATATAGACTCGAGCAATGCTTCTCAATAGGAATGACGGTGAATTTTCTCTGGTTTATTCTCATTTGGTCATGGGTGGTTGTTAATCCTGATTTGTAGCATATGAGATGAGGGTTTATTTTCATATCGCATGCATAAATTCCTCAGTAATGTTCAAATGGTTAACACTACATTTGAATTGTGATGATATGGAGAGTTGGGAAGAGAGGGGAAAGAAGATAGATAGAGAGAGAGAGAGAGAGGGGGGGGGGGGGGGGGGGGGGAATAGAAATTGAAAGAGTTTAGAGAAAGAGAATGGGAAAGGAAGAGAGATTCAGTATATGTACAGATAAGGTGAGAGATAAAGAGAAATTACATATACTTCACAGTGATGTTATTAAGAGTTTTGACCAGCTGAGGTACAGGAGTCTTTCCATACCAAAACTATGACACAGCAGTTCCAGTAGACTATTATTACAGATGATAAATGGGCATTACTTATCAATTATGTTTCAATTTTGATAATCAAATATTGAGAATATTCCTATTCCAAATTTATTGGTCATGCTCAAGATAATATCTACATTTTTCTTCTTTATATATCATCATTAGCTATACTCTACCTCAAATAACTCCATGGTTAGCATTTTTTACAAGGATCATTTTCTTTCCTATTACAGGCTATTCATTTCTAAACATGTAGTGAGGAATATTATTCAGGTATATTCAGTCCTTTATAAGAACTGAATTAACTGCAGATGTTTGAGATTATTATGACTTAGGAACTTATATCAGTCATTGAAATAAATTATCTACAAAGCTTGTCATTCTTGAATTGTTTGACAAGGAGATGGCAGACACTCTGTTGCTTTCTTTTGTCAATTTTTTTTTCGTTCTCCATTTGTGAAGGCACATTGTCTTTATTCAGTCAGACCGCAGGTCGTATGCAAATGAGCAAAAAGGGCTGATTTTATTTCCAGTGCCTGAAATTGCACACTCTCCTTGTTGCCAGTGGGCTGTTTTGCATGGTCATATTCAAAGTTAATTAAATCAAGAAATATTAATGCTATGCTCATCAAATTTTCTGGAAAGATAGATGGATAGTTTATCAATGCAGACATACCCTGTTTCAGTTATAATTCAAAGAATAAGTAGTTGAAAATAAGTGATAAAATAGTGACACAAAATACTTTTCCTTGTAAGATTTCAAGTCAATAAAAGACATATAAAAAGTATATGAGCCACTATTAAAATGCATATGTATGGAAGCGTTGAAGTTTCATCTTTTACATTATCATATTCAAAACATCCATACATTTATGACAGGGTCAGGATCCAGCAATATTCAACCCAAGTACATAATTTATCCTTCAAATTGTCAAGACCACAGAATCCTAGCACTGTGATTGGCTGGCGAGGCCACCCTGCAAGATTATGGCGCGATATTTGAAACCACATGCCACCTGTTGGGTGAACTCTTGACCTCTTGTGCAAACATGGTCCTGGCTGTGACAAATATGTTGATCTATTTTTAGGAAAGGGCTTGTGAAGTAACCAATCAGAGAGCTGGAATCAACTGTTTGAAGGATACAATGTGTACTTTGGTTACATTCTGCTGGATCCTGACCCTGTCATTAAGTGTACATACATATTATTTCAATATTTGTAAAGTATAGATATTGCCCTTTACACTCATGTCAAATTCAGCCTGGCTCATAATAAAACTATGTGAGTTTTTTACAGGTTTACTTTTCATTTCATTTCCATTTTTTGCTCATAAATTAACATTATTTTTCACCAATTTTTTCACATTTTTCATAGACAAATAGAGTATGTCATGAATCTCATATTCCTCCTCTTTTATTTGATGTATAAATCATGAGAATCAGTAAATGTTAACCAGTCCATTCAATCATTTGGAAATCAGATGTTCCCAGGGATTCCTGCTCATTATGTATTCAGAGACTGACCCAGTCAAGCAAAACTGGAAATAAAATAGAGCACTTTTTGGGGACCTGCGGTTTGACTGTATTGGGTAGAAAAGTAGTTTTGGAACCAAGAGGTCCTGAGTACCAAACCTAAGTTGATGCGCTAGTATACTAATAATACATAGTAGGGAGTGCGTTAGTGCGATCTGGCAACACAAAGGTTTTTATTGTGGTGTACTAACGCACGAGGCGTAGCCGAGTGTAGACACCACGATAAAAACCTGCGTGTTGCTGGATCGCACTAACGCACGAACTCACAGCCATGTATAAATAGTTTTATAAAACGGGTCTACAATCTACAATCTACAATCTACAATCTACTATCTTAGCGTGTAAAAACATGTAGCCAAATCGAGTCGTACCGTCTGCGCTACATGTTTACATGTTTACAGATCCGGTTTGATCCGGATTAGCTGTGCGTTAGTCCCCTCGGCGTGCGTTAGTACTTTTTTTTGCACGGTCACGTGGTGTTATTTGACCGATCAGGATGGCTACATTCTTGAACCCGTTTTATAATGTAGTTTGATATGGCATTAATTCTTTAATTACGAAATTCCTCTTAAGAGTATAGTGGAAACTCAGTATAAAGAGGTCTGATATAACAATATTCCTGATATAACAAGGTAATATTTCGGTCCCAACTCTTTATATTCTATTGTTTTTTTAACCTGATATAACGAGATTCCTGCTATAACAAGGTAATTTTGATGGTCCCAAGGACCTCGTTATACTGAGTTTCCACTGTTGTGAGCTGTTATTTCACTGTAGGGTCATGAAATTAACACACAAATATTTCCCACTTTATCTAGAATGCGATTTTGCGTGCATATGCCTATAATTTCAATCGGAACTAAAAAGTTTAGCATGTAATAGAATGACCATTAATCTACTTACTTTTCCCTGAAGATGGAAATTAATTGTTCTATTCGTTGTATGTTTGGCGTAGCAAGTTATTGGTGGATTTGAGCTAACTGGCTATGTATTTTGTTTGTCACTTATGATATGCCTATAAGTCTTGTTTGCAGTGGAAACTCGCTATAAAGAGCTCCGATGTAACGAGATTCCTGATATAACAAGGTAATTTTGCTGGTCCCAGGTCTTTGTATTCTTTTGTTTTTACACCCTGATATAAAGAGATTCCTGATATAACAAGGTAATTGTCATGATCCCAAGGTCCTCGTTATAGTGGGTTTCCACTGTATTACAAATGAAGTGCCTTCATTTCTAGGTTGTGGTTTATGATGAAAAGATATAATATGAAAGATTATATCTTTCATATTAAAAGATGAAAAGAAGTTAGAGAACAAATATTATAACTCACAAAGTGTCTATTTATGTTTGCTCCTACATGCCTGATGCTTCTTTAATTAATACTGTATGTGTGTGTTGATGTTGTCTAAGGTTCATCTCTAACAAATGAAATTACTTTTTTTCTGAGGATATGAGAGTGAAATTGAAATTCAACTTTGATTTACATTATTTCCATGATCCTACATTGTGATTTAATTAATATATTATTTGATTGAATTATGAAGCATGTGAATACATTGTACATGTATGTACACTTTGATAAATACAGCCCGCATTTGGGCCCACATATAATCAGTTCAGGATCAAGTGTGGTTTCTTGTGAAGTGTTTCATTTATGCAATCTGGGGGGGGGGGGGGGGGGGGGGGGGGGGGGGGGTTGGGGTTGGGGGGTTCAGGAAGTGGTTGGGGTTAATCTTGAGTATTTCAGGTGTGAGATGTAAAAAACACTGGAAAGTCCAGTAGTATACATTGATACATAAACCCTACTAGGGTCCATACTACTGATAGTAGGCTCTTGGTGTACTATACTATACAATTTTCTAACTTCTGCATTTTAAACAACTCTATTCTCATGAATAGTAGTGGGTTAATTGCACATAAATCTTAAAATATTGGGGGGGGGGGGGGGGGGACACAGATATCGCATATTGTGTTAAAAAGAGAAACTTGCCTCCCATAGTTCTTTGTTTTCCAAGTGTGGTTTATAGAGATGCACAAGGAGAAAATGCCAACATTACCTATTAATGTAGTTTTCTGAGTTCATCTTTAAAAAATTTTGATTGCAGCACTTTGCAGGAACATATCCTTACAACCACAAAAAAAAAAAAAGGTTATTAGCATATTTAATCTCGAGCTATAACTTGAATGTAAAAATGATTGAAAATTTCATGTCAACCTCGCAGGCAACAGACAAAAAAAGAAGAAGAAAAAAAAATGAAACATACACATGGAATATCAACAAAGATGTGTAGGTTTAAATGAACTTTATTAAATTATGTATCCGCAAAAAAAGTATATTTACATAATTCTGAATAATTATCAAAGCTCTGTCAATTACCCAGTCATATATCATTCATGTATTTTCCTTTGTACCTTTAAATTGATGTAGGACTACCAATATTTAAACTAAACAATAAAATCACAAATAACGAGAGTGCATTCTATAAATTTACTGGTATACATTATTCATGCAGACATCTCTTCAGAAAAAAAATGACAAAAGTTTGCATATGTCTGAGGAGACA
Source organism: Heliocidaris tuberculata (assembly GCA_025618425.1). Lineage (NCBI taxonomy): Eukaryota > Metazoa > Echinodermata > Echinoidea > Camarodonta > Echinometridae > Heliocidaris > Heliocidaris tuberculata. Next base: position 28,684,582 of record CM046848.1, read on the forward strand.
TAAATACAACAAGTATTCTACGGTAGAATTGAACCACAAAATTATAGTTTGGGTGAATTTCAAAACATTTGAAACAATTATTTAAAAAGAACAAACTCCTCTACCTATTGCAAGAAAATTACTACACTTGTAGGTGCACACTGGCGTTCTCCAAAACAAAGTCGTTATTAAAAGGAGAATGGTTCGAATTTTCTTAAAGTAATACTGGGCAGACGAGCAGAGCTCGATAGCGAAAAAAATGACTGCATGCTATATACTTTATTCTTCATATAAGTTAATAAAAAAGTCAATATATGGCAAATCGAAAAATAAAGGAAGAATTACACTTGGCTCATAGCCAAATAATCCATCTCTTTGGCTATTCCAATGAAGATAACATTGCTAACACAGGCAATTGATTTCCAAACAATGACAAATACCCCAAAATGAGATAAACGCGCAACCCAGATATGAGGCAGAAATAATCGTAGCAGGGTGCTGCTAAAGCAATAGCACAGACTTCCATCTACTGTTTCCGTACACCACTAAAACCCAAATACCAATTACACAACTCATGTTTCTAGAAGAGGAAGTGGCTTTGCTGCCTTGATGGGGTAGGCACAATCTTAAGCGTTCGAAGGCCACCAGGAAAGTGGATTCATTAGCACCCTGCCAAAAGGAGCCTGCAATTCCAGCAAACCTTTGAATGGCAAGAATTATAAATACATACAAAGAATTAAATTACTCTCAAATATACAAGACATTTACTAATAATCATCATAATTATCTGTTGTGTAAAGCACATACATTACAAGATCATGTCACAAAATTCCCTTAATGCTTTGGAATCATTACATTGGCTGTACCCCCTTGCATTGCATTTTGCATTTTGAGGAAATAAATACTTTAAAATAGCCATTTTCAACACCTGGGACAATAGAGAAAAAGCTGTAGTAAAATGCTTTGAGTAACGAATGATGGCGCAAGTGTAGCGCCCATCCAACAAATGCTGAGTGTACACAACAAATGACCTGTGAATGCCCAACGTATGCCTAGCGTACGGATCAGTACGTTGTCACATGCTCAAAATTTTGAACATGTCCAAAATTAGAGATCGACCCCAACGTACCCTATGCGAACCCCTGCGATCAGCTAACGAATTCAGTGTATGTCAAACGAACAAATGGCAACTTATAATACGCAAACGTACACCCAGATTTCCAAAAACGTAGGGCACACGTTGGCTCGATATGCTAATATGTGACAGGGGCTTAAGCCCTAAATAACTATAAATATAACCAGATGGAAATTCATATTAAATGAACATTATTAAATCATTTCCAACAGATTCCACATGCATAATAAATATAATATAAAGTAATACCCTCATGGCAAATGAACAAATACAATGTTACCTTCATGACCAATTCATACTTTGTTTGGCACATACGTTAAATCCAATCTCAGTTGGTCAGAATAGCTGACCTTAAAGATAAAGTGGAGTTCTGGTCCGGAGATTGAATTGTGAAAGAAACTGTCTCAAATCAATTGGGAGAGGTTGATTATATAGCACATAAGAATTGGTGTATGCTGCAAGGTTTTGGAATCACCAAAATGCTAAGAATTTGACTCAATCCTGCTGAGAGTCACATGCACTGCACACAGAAATGTGTATATGGGACTACACACAAATGTTCGGCCCAAACATTTCAGCTGTTTCTTGTCATATTTTGAATGTGAGGGCATTTGAAGAGCAATCCTTTTCAGGGGACATTTCTACTATGATAACCTTCCAAACGTACATATAAAGAATGAGAAAGCTCACAAATTATTTTTACCTTTCTATAAATGTAGCTTCTGTATATTACAAGCCTGATTGGATCTAAATACTGCATGATGATGTTACACAAAACCTTCCAATATTCCAATAATAGCTTAAATTCTACTCGGTGCAACTGGTATAGTTCATAGATATCCCACTGGACTAGTTTCCACAAGCAACTCCAATTAATGTCTAGAAAAAAGCTAGTTATTCAATGCAGTGTAGGCCTACTGTTATCACTGATGTTGAAATTATGCATGTGATATTAAGCAAAGGCAACTGTGCTTTGTTCTGTTATGAAATTATTGTGTAGAGACAATTATTGTCTGGTGAGAGCCACAAGGGCATTAATGTTGAGGGATATGCATTAATGCCCTTCTGGTACTCAACAGGCAATGTGGAGTGTACAGTGTGAAGTGTTTTGAGGTTACATTCAGTAACAAATTCATTGAATTGCACTTTACAAAATCATTATATTTTAATCATCATTATGCTTTTGATTAACAGGAGGGGTGCGAGTCTAATCACTGCTCAGAGGTTGATAAATAAATAAAACCCCAAAAAAGTAACAAGTATAATTCATAGGTGCTACGGCATTCCATTCACATCTATTCAATGCCCCTAAAGAACAACCCGACAAAATCTATACTATTATATGGCGTACTGTGAAATAAATGTAGAAAGTGCAGCATGCCAACAAGAATAGTTGAAATTTAATTTGATACTTCATCTTTAATAGCCTAAGAATCAAATGTGCTGCTTATTGTTTAGCAATGAAAAATGGATTTGAGCAGAGAAGAGCAGAACAAGATCTGAAAATGTACAGATGCAGAGCTTAAAACCAAAAATTGTGCCATTCATATCAATTTTTTTTTCCTTTCCACTTATGTTCCTCTTTGTACACCAGTGGTGGTTTTTCAGGCATGTAATACTGCCACTTCATTAACACCCAAGAACCATAACACACAACACCCACCCTTCACTTCAAATAAATACAGGACATTTCCATTACTTTGAAAAAAGCTCAAGACCCTGTTCCATAAACAAAAAAGTGTCTTCATCTACATCATGATTCTGCATAGAACAAGGCAATTTAGATGGTTTATCTCTAATCCCAAGGTGGAATGAGAGATATATTTTGCTCCTACCCCTCTTCCTATCATCTGCTGAGAGCAAAAAGGACCTTAAACTCATAACTCTCAACATATAATTATACCCTTTTAGCTTCCAACAGAGGATATCATCTTCTACTATTTTCTGGTGTTTTCTTCTTTCTAGTACAACAGTGTTCCTTCCCCCCTCCTCCTACACTTATATCATCTGCTGAGAGCAAGAAGGACCTTAAACTCATAAATCTCAATATACAATTATACCACTTTAGCTTCCAACAGAGGATATCATCTCCTACTCATTTCTGATATTTTGTTCTTTCTAGTACAACAGTGTTCCTTCCCCCTCCTCCTACACTTACATCACCTGCTGACAGCAAGAAAGGCATAAAAACCATATCATATAGCTTTGCCAATCTAGCTTTCAGCAGATAATATCATCTTCTATTTTTTTCTGGTATTTTTTGGTTTCTGGCACTCCCTTCTCCTAAACTTATATCAACTGCTGACAGCAAGAAGGGCATAAAGACCATATCATACAGTTAAGCCCTCCTAGCTTTCAGCAGACAATATGATCATTATACTGCCGTTTTCTGGTATAGCTGCATGTCTTGACAAGACACCACTCCTGGGTCTATGCACTGTGGTTAGTTTCACGTTGCTTGACTCTTGATGTAGCGTTTCCGACATTCCTTTTCAGTCCTTCTGAGAGTCCGGTATCTGTCAATCTGTAAGACACAAAATATGTATGATGTTAGACCACCGATAAAAGTCATTATACCACTGACATGACTATGTGACTACCGATGATGAAGAGAAAATAATAATATCATCAGTGTTATAGCTACGGTGGTCGGCGGTGGACGGGCCCGTCCAGCACGGGGGATTTCCGTCCACCACTCCGCGCGTGAAAAACACTGCTTCCGACCGGCACTAATTTCACATAAGAAACTGCATTAAACGTAACTGTTTGTGAAGAAACGTGGTACTTACATTCATATTTCCATCTTTAATCGTGTTTTATTTGCAATTTTACGAGAATCATGCTTTCAATTTGACAATAAATGATTATTTACTAAAGATTTGCCGAGTTTCATTGTCTTTTGTTACGCACTATACTGTACTACGGTCCGTAATTTGCACGTACATACAGATATCATGTTTTACGTAGCGTATACCGGAAGCTGCTGTTCTGACAGCTGTACTGTCGCCATACCATCGATCTCTTTGGATCACTGTTCCTATAAATGTTTATTTTTAATACGGTAAATAAATAATTTGTATTTTTTCAGAATAAATAAATTCATAAAATACGATATATATTTATTTCATTATTTATATTGTAAAATCTGTCTCATTTTGTTACGATTAATTACTCATTTTTTTCTTTAACTAGCCGAACTTGTTTTGATCAGTGTAGCATCCTATGTACGTGCACGTGTATGTAGTGTGCATATAATAGAATTACGATCGTTGTTAGGTTGCTTAGGTCAGGGTTTGGGATTTAAATGGATTGACTACGCGCAGTGCTGATTCTAGTGAAATTTGAACCACCACTAAAAAGTTCCTAGCTATAACACTGAATATCATTACAATAGAAATAATACGACATTACTAATTTGAGGATTAATTCCAATATATGTATGTATATAGTGATCTCAAACTTTTTAATCCAAGTTTGTTCAAACTAATTTTTAAAAATTCTTTATTCCTTCATAGTAAATTGTTATCAAGGTATAATTTTCCTTTATGATGAATGCTTATCTTGTCAACAACTTTTCAAACATGTAATTTAAGTAATATTTCATGAGACAAGTTTACAATCAGAGCGTTTTCTTCACCGCTCTACTCAATAAAACATTGTTCCATGATATCTCAATTCTACAATTTATGAACCCACTTCAAAGTAAGATGAAAGTGAAGCTTTTCTTTGTCCACAAATATTTCTTTCAATATCAAAAGATAGGCAGTGTAAATCACCTATGGCAGGCAGTGAAAGGGTTGAGATAAGAAGATATATAATGACAAACTTACACTTCATCCATTTCAATTTCGTCTTCATCTTCATCATCAGAAGGGAGTTGAAGGTAAGGGTTGTCTGTACCAGGCCTAAACTTGTAGGCCGTCACGACGTAGAAGACATACGTTGCCAATTCAAAGAAGAACTCATCCAACCACATAAACTGGAATGGCATTGTGACCTGATAATGGTAGAGATCAAAGTTGCTTCAAAGTTACTATTTGATTATTGATATTACTACTTGATTTTTAAAAATATATAAATACATCATGCAAATTCAAAGTTTCTTCTTTAAATTGCAGCCAAATACAAAAAATGTGTAGGCAGTCACTACATACAAGATTCAATTCAATTAAAAAAATAACGCATTCAACCACATGAAATGGAATGGCATTGTGACATAATAATAACAGAATGTGATAGCGTCATCAAAGTGATGTGAAGAACATTTCTAGTATCCTATGCAAGTCAATTCAGTTTGATGAATAATGAACTGCATTTTACCTAGAAAACTATTAACACATCATACACATATTAAAGATATAATGCCATTGTCTTAAACCTCAATCAAACATGATGCAGCAAAATATCTAAAGAGATAAATTAATTTGAAAAATGAAAGCTAATCTTACAAATGGTAAGGCTTTAAAAATTGTAATAACTTGTAAAGTGTATAGAATAAATTTATGTTTATTCTCTAATTTGTCCCTAAAATATGAATAAAGCATTTCCTACCACACAACCCTACTCCGTGTAAAGACCTGAAAAGCAAAATACATTTACTTTATAAATAGGGCTGGACCTACCTTGGATAACAAAGCCATCCCCAAGTCAATAATGTCAGTAAAATTGTACCAAATAGATTTATGTTTCTTATCTATCACGTCCTTGGTTTCTCATTCCTTCTTAGACTTTTGTTTGGTGAAAGGTAAAACTTTTCAGGGGATAACTTTTAGGAATTAGTTTATTTTTCTTCAAGGTGAACTTAACATTTGCTGCTACCTGTTCCAGGTTTGATTTACATGCACACAGCAAAGCGAGTTCTAAATGTATATCCTGATTATATTTTGTTAAAGATATCTCCTCACCTTAAGGATATAAACAACTATTCTGGAAAAGTAGATGTAGCACACCACCTGTAAAAAAGTGGAAATAAGAACAAATATATTATTCCTTGAAATGCACTGTGTGCTGATAATAGTTGCTGGAGTTAATGCTGGGTAATACTTTTCAAAGCTCTTTGGAAGTGCATAGGAATGTTACATCATAATGTGATATGCACTGTACAAGAACAGGGTATCAATTTGGGAAAAATACAAATTCAAGGCAATTTATGTTGTCTATAAAGATTGTTTTAAGCTTCTTTTATATGTAGCTGGCAGCTATGAAGAAGTTATATATAATGTAATGTTGACACTATTTACTAAATTTCATAAAAAGACCAACAGCTGGATCAAATTTCTATTAAACTTACAATTTTTTACAAGCCCAGCACTATATGAATAACATAAAATAGCCTTATTCAAAAAATATAAATAAATAATATTAAAAGATAATATTCAACTTAACAATATGCTGTTGTTATGTTCACACAAATTGATTAATAGTGGAAAAATAAGTTTGGCTAAAATAATGATTCATGCAACTTCTTTCAGTTCTCTACAGATTGGTTCCATATTCCTACTACAAACATGTATCAAGGAGATGATTCATTACATTTTCAGGTTATCAAACCCAGAAATGGTTCTTTACAAGTAGCTTCAACAATTACTACCTGTTGCATGTGCTATTTTCTGGTCCAACTACCAACTGACATATTATGCTTGATTTCTGTGAATTATTTTATTTCTGCATAAATCTTACATGACATTTAGGAAAACCAGTAATATTTGTAAATATTTTTATTTGTTGGTAAATAAACTCAACTTGATAAATCAACTGACATCATCATACCCCTCTGGACATTTTTGTTGTTGCTTGGTTTATCAGGAAATACATAAATGGAAAGAAAAAATGTTTGTGTACACTCACCAAAACATAATAGGACCTAAAGAGCTTCAGTTTCACCAAACTTATTGCTGCTGTAACAGAGAAGAAAAGAAAGAAAAAAAAATCTTTGAAAATGGGAAGTATTAGTAATGATGGAAAGAGGCAATGTGCTATTATAGGAATAAAGCAAGTGTAAAAGGAGGATAAAATATTAGTTTGAGGGTTTATCAAAGTAACAAACAAGTAGGGGAGAGTTCAAGCGACAGAGTTGATAACTGCACAAAAGGATGAATGAGTACTAGAAGAGTACCGAGTTAAATGAGCGGATGAATGAGTAGGTGTATAAAGTGTATGGAGCAAGTGACAACTAAATGAATGGATGAATGATGAGGATGCATTATCAAACTGACAATTACATGACTGATGTGCTGCAAAAAGAGAGGATTTCTGTTTTCAATTTCATTCAGGATTAATTCTCTTAAAAACCAATATATATATACATGTATATATATATACCTAGATTCAACGAAGGGGCGAATTTTTTTTTTTTAATTGTATATATGTACAGGTGTATATCAGTGCGAAATGACGTTACAGAGAATTAATGGATTCAAAATGTTAGTATATGTTTAGAATTAATATGATTCAATTTGCATTTATGGCAAAAAGAATCGTATAATAACTAACTTTTGTGTGCAATAAGGTATTTTTTAGTAAATCCCCAAACTATTGATATAATCAAGAGAAACAGACATCGCCCGAAGTCCAACCTCAGGACGTTAGATCCCCAAGAGTTATACATATATAGATTTTCCATGTTATATTATACGAAAATGAGTTCTCCCTACCAAACAATAACTTTGTAGTAATATAAGTAGTTTGGCACCCTCTACGTTTATATTGATAGAATGCCTCCTACCCCTACGGAAATGGGAAAAAACAGTGCCGAAAATGTTATGGTGAATCAAAAAATTCCCCTTTACACCAAATTCCCCCATCCCTCGATTTTTTTTGCACAGGACTTCGCGTAGGATTTAAGTAGGATATATGTTATATATATATATATATTATATATAATATATATATATATATACACAATGGTATAATACCATAGAAATATACAAGCATCCCAGGGTAAGGCTTTAAGCATCTATTCCACAGTCCCTCAGGAAAGATTTAAAGTCATATGTGTAACAGTTAAAAATGTATTTGGTCAACAAAATTACATTAAGACTGAAATTCCTCCTAAACTGAAACTGGCCTCCAATTAGTGCAAAAATGGATTCCGCCACTGTCACACAATATATGACCGGAAAGTTTGGGAAGGTTTCTGAACTTACTGGTTTTATAGTAATTCTTCTTTCTGGGTTTTCGAAAGCAAAGTCCTTCTCTGTTCCACTAACTATTTTCACTGACAGAATATATCATGGATGGGATTCCGCTTACCTTTGCCGTCCGTCTGTGCAGCATCCTGGAGGTGACGTATGGACCATATGACAGGATAGAGAATAGCACCACAGCAGATGATATCTACAGTAACAAACATAACCTTCCACATAGAATACTGTGCTTCTCCTTCCTCAGACGTGTCAGTGATGATGTATGCTACGTTGGCAAGGATCTAAAGGGAATAAGCATACAAGCATGAAGGTGATCATATAATAATAATGGTTTATTTATTCAAAAAATATGCATCGCAGCCCTGAAGGGCTGAATTAACAATATTTTTACAAAAAGTATATGAAATAATAATACATTAAATAGTACAATAATGATATAAGGAAACATTCATTTAGATTTAACATTATGCAATTGTACATGATTGTAGTTTCTCATAAACATGAAGTTCAGGGGAGCGTTTCATCAAGTGTTTTGTCAGTGATTTTTACTGACAACTGTTATAAGCTACTGAAATCCTTGCATCTGATTGGTTGAGAACAAATTTGTCGGTGAAAATCACTGACAAAACGCTTGATGAAACGCTCCCCTGGTCATGTGACTGTATATTAGAGGCCATGTATAGTAATGATAAGGGTTACAATAACAAAGGAATAGAGAGTATTCCTGTTCATTTTTTTGATCCAGACAACTCCAATTAAGCCATTTTCTTGAAATCCACTATGTAAAATATTACAAAAGTCACATAAAAGGAAACTGACCAGGGATAGAAATCAAATTGTCACCTCTCATTAGTTTAGTCATCCATTACCATAAGAAAAGAAATCCATTACAACAGCTTAGGATTTTGAGTATCTTGCACTTTAACAACTAAACTCAAAGAAATCTGATAAAAAGTGCAGTGAGGCTTACCAAAACTGTAAAGTATTAAGTTGCAATCAATCACAAAAATCATATGTGAGTGCTTAAATGCTGAAAATTATTTTGAAATATACTTGACAGAGCAGACAAAATAGATTTATTGGTAAATCAATTGTAACACCAAGTGAGTTTACATTACTATGGTGTGGCCTCCATCATCAGGATTGATCAGACTTACCTGAAGAGGAATAACAATCCAAAAAAGTTTCTTATCTTGATCAGAGAGAATAGGTTTGATGAATGCCCAACCAGATCCAATCAGTACGATGGTTCCAAATAAGAGTGCACCTTTAGTTCTGTAATAAGAAAATTGACATTACCATATTAATAAATAAACTCATGCCTTTTTGATAGGATACAATGCAGTATTTGCAACTTTATCTTTAAAAAGATATGGCAAAATAAAATTTTATTTTTTAAAAATCCAGAATTCATCCAAGAGGTGTAGGAGAATGGATTGAAAGGATTTAAATACAGCCCAATCTGGGAACTTGCGAACTGATATGAAGCTGGGATCTAATGTCAATCAATATATAAAAACATTCTGTAAACAAGAGTGACTAATGTCTTAGAAGAAATTAAATATTTACATACACTGCCTGTTGATAATAAACGGTTATTCAATATGAAATAGCCATTTGATATCAGCACATGAACAAAATAAAATTCTTTTCCTTTTCTCTGTGCACAAAAGCCGGGCCCATATTTACAGCAGAAGTTAAAATTATTATACTCTAGTATCATATTGATGAAAAAGAAGAAAAAAACCATGTTAAAAGCAAGAGAGAGGGAGAGAGGGAGAAAGAGAGGGGAGAAAGAGAGAGAGGAGAAAGAGAGAGAGGAGAAAGAGAGAGAGGAGAAAGAGAGAGAGGAGAAAGAGAGAGAGGAGAAAGAGAGAGAGGAGAAAGAGAGAGAGGAGAAAGAGAGAGAGAGAGAGAGAGAAAGAGAGAGAGGAGAAAGAGAGAGAGAGAGGAGAAAGAGAGAGAGGAGAAAGAGAGAGAGGAGAAAGAGAGAAAGGAGAAAGAGAGAGAGGAGAAAGAGAGAGAGGAGAAAGAGAGAGAGGAGAAAGAGAGAGAGGAGAAAGAGAGAGAGGAGAAAGAGAGAGGAGAAAGAGAGAGAGAGAGAGAGAGAGAGAGAGAGAGAGAGAGAGATATGATAACATTACGATGAGAGCTAGAAGGATGTTAAACTTGATGTTGAGGGATACATTCAAGTAAATGCCCTTCTGGCTCTCAGCAGACAAAAGTTAGGATTAACTTACAAATATGTAATGTAGAAGAGGATTTCAAATGCTTGCATAGGTCTTCCATCATGAGCAATGTAGTGATAATCAACCTAGTGAAAATAAGGACATTTTATTCAGTAAAATATCTCTTTCCCATGCTTTCAAATCAATTCCTTGTGCTTTGAAAATAATCCCTTTAATAAAAATCAGCAAAAGAATCAACAATCAGCAACAAAACAAAATTTCATTAGATAAAATATATTTTACTTTGTGGCTTAGAAATCATTGCTTTCATCAAAATTAGCACAAGAGTCTTCCTACAGAATTACATAGACTGAACGAGTCCAGTTCATCTCCCAAAAGAAACAGAGGCATTTGTAACCTTTTTTCGCAAGAGCATATGAAAAAAATTAAAATGAAATATACTAACAAGGTAGCAAATTATTCTTTTAATCCCTTTTTTCTGTCTGTGTGTGTGTGTACCTCACTTTCTTTTTACAATCATGCCTACCTTTCAGCTATATAGCAATAACTATTCAATATGTACGTTACCATCCAGTAACACAAATGTGTTTTGATACATTCTTAACAATACGAAAATAAACTCACAGCATGGAACATGAGTGACAATGCCTTGAGCAAAGCTAAGAAGAACATGAAGTAGTGTATCTTAAAGACGATCTCCTGGTGGCACAGGTAATATATCCAGTAGATAGCAGAGCATAAGAAGAGAAGAGACATGGTGGCGTAGAGGGTGGGGAGGGGGATGTCTCCGGCTGACAGGTAGTTTGGCCCAACATTCTTTTCTACAATGGACACCTATCACCAGGGAATAAAATTTTTAAAAAATAAAGAGAGAATGGTGTTATTATATGTTTCTCAATAATTTTCAACTTCTAAATACCCTCCTAGATGAGCAGGACTTGATCTTGAGCTGTTGTGGTGATAGTTTTATAAAAAATACAATTAGTCTTATGGTGTTATTGTATCTTTCTCGATAATTTTCAACATCTAAATACCCTCCTAGAAGAGCAGGACTTGATCCTGAGCTGTTGTGGTGATAATTTTAGAAAAATACTATCAGTTTTATGGTGTTATTGTATCTTTCTCGATAATTTTCAACGTCTAAATACTCTCCTAGAAGAGTAGGACATGATCTTGAGCTGTTGTAGAGATAGTTACTTTTATAAAAAATACTATCATTCTTCTATCTGCAATGGAGGAGCATTCTCTAACCCTAATCAAAAGGCCAGGCTCTTTTGTTTGTCTAACAGCTGCTGGGTAGCTGGGGGAGGGGGGTATTGTACTGGATCTTGGTTGCGGAATGACGAAAAATTATAAACCTTGGCATGTGAAAGGAGCATCTTATAAAGACTAAAATAAATTTAGTATCAAATAATTCATAAAAATCAGAGTCTATAAAGTCATGGAAGCTGGCAGCAGGAGAAAAAAATTAAACAAACATATCATGGTGAACAAACCTGGGGAGGGGGAGACCATGTAGACCATATGGCAGACTTTCATGAGTATTTGTGTAGCCTAATCAATCTTTCTAGGACAACGTAACAGGCTTTGAAATATGTAATTGCTTTCTGTCAAAAACATGTGTCAAACATATCACACGGGATGTCCAATTTAGTGGTAGTAGCATAGCTTACAACACATAGAAATTCAGGCATAAAATCTTTACATGACATCACCATTTGATATTGAACACAGACCTGCCAGTTACTCTCAGAGGCATTTGCCATCTCATGATTTGCAGAATTGACAAGTAATTAAAAAAAAAAAATCCCCATTAAAAAAGGAAAAGAAAATTGAAAACATGAATAATTTGCATGAAATCTTACTCAGTTTTCAACTCCACAATCTGGTACACATGACCTTGATCTGTTAATCAACTGACAACTGAATTCTTTAATTCCAATATGGTTGATACAGGGACTACATAGTTCCTGTAGGAAATGGGTTAATGGGCAAACTAATGAATACTGAAACCTACCAAAATGTTTACTGCTACCTAAATAACAAGAATCGGGTGTACTCACGGAAAAGTTGACTGGTTCGTTACGAACGGAAGAACAATGATGATAGAAGAAGCTGTAAAGACCCTGCTCACTTTTGTTCTTGATGCAAACTACAAACTGCATTGCAAAACAAAGGATTAACAAATTAAAATGCTGGTGTAGCGACAAAGTATTGCGATATATTAAACAATCTATAAGCAATCCACCTCTATACAAGAATGGAAATTCCACTTCTGGAAATTCAAAGTATCTTTCTACACTTTTTTTCAGCAATAAATCATGTTTCCTCTCTCCATCACAGATGAGAGACACATATTTAATGTTCAATATTGAGATGTATGACACTCCATTTCAAAATGGATTGTTTAAATTAATTCTGTATTGTTGATGGAGAATTAATCATAAAAATGCATTATAGAACTGTTTGAGCTAGCAAAATGTCCATAACAATTTTTTCCCATTGATGAACATCATCCACTGAAAAATATCGCCATGGATGTGCGTACATGGGACAACAACAACACTTCTGTGTTTATGTGCCTACATATTTTTTCAATTCTTCCCACTCCAATACAAGGCCTATACACTATTAATCATTTACTAGGAAGCTTTTATTTATAGTGGTTCATCATATTCAGCATTATATCATAAATGTTGCATCATTATCATAATGAATCTAGATTATTTGTCAAAATACATTTAAATTCAAACAGCTTGAAATATATATACATATAAGAGTAGAACATGGGTCCTGTTTCAAAAAACTTGTTATCATAAACAACTGTCACAGATCTACGACGAATTTGCTTTCAGCCTATCAAATGTATTGATTTCAGTAGCTTACACAACTATAGTAACTTGTTATTGATAGCATTTTCTACGAAACAGGGCCCCTAATCCTACTTACACTTGTGTTGATGTATAAGATGTTGTTTTTCCTTTCCATGTCTGCAGGTAGTCTGATCAGATGTGAAGGTGCACTGGTCGGTGAAGGAGTTTGAGCAACTTCAACTCCATTCTCAGGTTTTGAATTAGACTCATGCGCTGGGGCTTCAGTATCTTGGGCTTCCAATGGTGTATCATCTGTGCTCACTCCTGCTTCAATCGCTGGTGGGACAGGATCATGTCCTGGTTCAGTCTCACCCGGGCCACTTTCTGGTGGGCCTTCTTCCTCGTCTCCTGGATTTATTTCAGGGTTCTGTCGCTTTCGTCTTGCTAGAGCCGCCTCACCACCCGGAGGTTGCTGAGGGGCAGGAGGAGGCTGTTCCTCACTGCAAACGTCATTCCCTGCACTCATAGGAACTATTTTCAGATCCCTCAGTTTTGTACCCCATCTGTTGACTTCAAGGCTTGTAAGAAAAGTGAATGGACATTATCAGTCACAAGGTCCCTTCCATTCATGATTATTAAAAATAATCTGCTTTCATTTAAATAATAAAAAAATAATAATGAAAATCGTGTAGCCACAACATAAAAATAATGTGTGAATATGTGTAAACTGTTATGTTGCCTTCTGTCTCCATATTTTCAACTTTCCCTTTTGTGGCTTTCTATATTTTTTTTGAGGGTGGGGGGAGTGGGGAATAGGGGCGAGAAAGTGCACTGGCCCCCACTGCCCCTCCTGTCAAAATGGTGCTATCATACAATGTTCATGATTGGAGAACTGCATTTTCAGGATATTCATTCTGGAATATGGTTTATTCCTATTAACCAAACTGATCATGAGAAAAGATTTAAATCAGTTCTAGTATGTTTCCTCTGCAACTAGTAGGTTTTCTTCTGTGACAATATCATGAATTCAAACTTACCTCCTGGTTGTAAAATTGAAAGTCAAGTAAATTGTTGCCACAGAGTCATTCTTTCCGACGCTCCCAGGTTTCAGGACACAGTTCCCATTAGTGTGGTCTTCCTACATTACAAAAAAGATGTGATAAGTACATCAAACTGAAAAAGACAACCTCTGTGTGTCTTAGTATACTCCTATATAGTGTAAAAAATTAAATGCATAATTCTTGTTATAATAATAATAATAATAATAATAATAATACAATATTTATAAAGTGCATAATAAGCATTCACTTCTCTATGCGCTGTACATACAAAAGTGAAACATAATATACACTACTTTAATACTATGGTCTGCAGTTCTACAATAATTATTAGTTGTTGTTAGAATTCAGGGCCCTGTTTCATAAAACTTGTTATCAAGAACAACTGCCCCATTTCTATGACAGAATTGCACTCAGCCAATCAGATTCAAGGATTTCAGTAGCTTATAACAATTACTGTAACTTGTTATTGATAGCAAGTTTTATGAAACGGGGCCCAGGATTCTGTTCATTCTTCCATTTCATTCTGATGATTGCATGGCAAAAAGCTTCTCTACATGTAAACTAAACTTTATATAATTTTATTACTAAATGTGCATAAATTTGTTTGAAAAATCAATCATTTATTCACACTTTTAAGTCTATGACTGGAGTTGCCCATGACACAGAAACTGAGGGGTTATTGTTAATATTCTTGCAACATTGATATCAAAACATAAAATTCAAATTTAATTTTTTGAAAATCATTTTGAGAATCTCTCAATGTTTTTCCAGCTATTTCTTTAATAAAATTGTAGGACATATTGTCAAGTCCTACATTTAAAGAAGCAGAAAAGCCCAAACCAATTATATAATTGCAAAAGGCATCCTGGTATACATGTAGGTATATGAGGTGGGGGGAGGGGGGGGGGGGGTGGGGGTGCAGCCCCAGTGGATCCTGACTTAAGTGTTCTTATACATTGTGAGAGGGGCAATGGGGCAAAATGCCATATGATCTCTGGGTAATAGAGCTCAAAATGATAACTGGTTAAACCACTCACAGCATAGGATGCACTCTCATAGCTCCCTGACATATCCAGTGTGAAGCCGATAAGTGTGGTCTTTGGAATCTGTGTCTCTGGCGCAGCAAAACTCAGGTTTGAGACATTGATTGACATCATACCACCCTGCAGGAGACCAAAGTTTGTGATCTCAATATCTCTTCTCTTTTCATCCTGTAAAAAAAAACAAAAGAGGAAAAATATTATACACACCAGTAAAGCTAGTGGTCAATGCAAATGCATATTGACCACTAGCCCACAGTAACCAGAATGCTGATAATATCCACATAAATTACATGTCACATGGATACATACACAAGTTCACACACCCTTCTGTCTGCACACTCATGAAAATATATCAGCATAATCACACACGGGACCATCACTATATGGAGCTGTGTCAATTTCGGCCTGTCACGACCTCAAAGTTGAAGAGGAAAAAACACCAATATAATCGGCAAAATTTTGAGAAAATATTTCCTTCTACATTTTAGAATGATAGAATATCTAATTTCATGCCAGATCCTTTGATAGGATCTTTATCATCTTGATCAAGTGAAATTTTCAGGCTGTTTTTGGTCAGTGATCTTGCTCCTCTGCCGCACACATACATTGTATGTGCAAGATATCACACACTCGCTATGGGAGGCAATTGCTCACGGTATGAAGGTACAAAGTGCGAGGTTATCTCCAATAACCTCGCATAAGTGTGAGTGCAGCATAATATGCTGATAAAATAAGAAAAATCCTCGAAACATTTAAAGCGTTGATTTGTCTTCACTCTCCGCAGAATCATCTAGAGGCAGGACAGAATGCAGAGACTAATAAAAGCAAGATGTGCATGCATCATCCGTACATACTGTACACAACATACATGCAGTGCGCGCGGGCGCCATCATTCGTTCGCCAGCTGCGATACGTCCCTGTCTCTAGGCAATTCTGTGGAAAGTGAGGACAAATCAACTAATTTGAATGTAAGTTTTGATTTATTTTTCTTATATGAGCCTGATCGGTTAGTCACGGACAGACAATTGACAAATTTGGAAAATTTGATCGCCTGTAGAAAATAGGTACTTAACTGAAGAGAGCTAATTTATTTTTCATTATTAAGGGCATCACTGAAGGAGTTGCAATTTGATAAAATTTGGTGGCCATGGTCGCCTACTAAAATTATAATCCATAAAATATTCAATCTCACAGATGGAAAAAATGCCTACTCTTAACCGATCAGGCTTGCATTGGAATCATATTTTGTCAATATATTTCCATTTAAGAGTGAGATTTTTAAGAGCTGAATTTGAAAGGAAGTAGAAAATATCTATCTTATTTTTCCCCCATACATTTAGTCCATGCGATAGAAAATATGTAGTATTATTGGCATTATTTGTCCTTAGTGGTCAATACGACCAATATTACTTGGTGTGCAAGTGTGCTGAGCCGTGCTGCAATTAAAAATAAAATCCTTTGCCCCTGCAGCACTGTCACAAGCACTCATAGGCCCTTGCCTATGTGGGACTGTGTCCAACATTCACTGTTGCAGCAGTCAAAAACAGACAACAAAATTATTCTAAGCAAGATTTAATTTTCTTAAATTTGCTAGATTACCTGATTCAGGGACTCTTCAACTCTTACTGTGCCACAAATTTGGGGATTCAGAATTGAAAGTGAAATTTTGAATAATTATTTTCCTCTCATGTATGAATGATCTAGACTGGAAAAAGGCCTGCTGATACACACAAAAGCTATTGAAGCCTATTCACACGTAAAAGCTAGTCTGGAGTACAAGGTTATCTTCAGATGAGCTTGTACCCCGGGTGGGGGGGGGGGGGGGGCACTAAACTTTTTTTCAGACGGGGGTGTGCCGCAGCCGCCCTCAAAACTGGGGGTCTAAGGAACGGACTAGAAGCGAAAAACATAGGGTCTTTGGAACGGTGGATTTTACCCAGCTGAGCGAGAGAAAAAAAACAGGGTCTACGGAACTACTACGCACAACGGCACTGCACTTTGTGTGGGGATTCTACAGTGCATGCAAGCATGCATACAGTACAATGCACACGCAAGTGAATAGACATACGTAAGCGAGAGCTAGGGAATGGGGCGCGCCGGGGAGACGAGCGCTTATGTTCCGGCTGGGTATCTTGCACTTATACATGTACAAGCTTATCTGAAGATAACCTTGTACTCAGACTAGCTCTTTTATGGGTGAATAGGCTTCAATAGCTATTGCGTGTATCAGCAGGCCCTTTTCCAGGCTAGATCATTCATACAGGAGAGGAAAATAATTATTTAAAATTTCACTTTCAATTCTGAATCCCCAAATTTGTGGCACAGTAAGAGTTGAAGAGTCCCTGAATCAGGTAATCTAGCAAATTTAAGAAAATTATGTCTTGCTTAGAGCAATTTTGTTTTCTGTTTTTGACTGCTGCAACAGTGAATGTTGGACACGGTCCCACATAGGCAAGGGCCTATGAGTGGGTATCTTGAGAACGTGTGGGAAGTGTGAAAACGGCAGTTTATGGAAATTCGGGTATCTTGAGAACGGCGATCGGCCGTTGAAAAAGGGGGTCATCAAGGCGGCACATACCCGTCTGTCCAATATGTTGAGTACCCCCCCCCCCCCCCCCGGGGCTTGTACATGTATAAGTGTGTCACAAGGTGTCAGTGCATTGTGAGCTGAAATTAAAGATTTCTGTTACTTGCTAAATCTACCATTTCTATTAGTCCATAACAGAGGCACAAGTAAGCAAATTATTATTTATTGGAATATACGACGCATACCACTTGTAAAGAAAGGCTTACTTCTGTTCACTTCAGTTTTGGTTTCCACTTTCCAAGTCTTAATCTAAATAAACACACCACACACAAAATTTTACGTGTGGGACTATAGTTGAAATTTAGCCACGGTTCACACTGTGATTACTTCAATATATTTTAAATTCAAGGAAAATGTGACTTGAAACTTACATTTAGAACCAAGTGATGCTTCCTACAGAATATGAGTCCAATGAGATTCAGATATAAAGCCAGAAATATTATTTTTGAAGCCATTCTGCACAGATTTTAAGACAGATGCGACGTCGTTCTCTTCCTCCGGCTCTTGATGACGTCATAACAGAGTTTCAGCGTTTTTAGTCTGTTTTTGCATACTGGTCAAAATAATTACATGGATACATGTATCTTTGCAGACTATTGTAAGTAAAAGTCAGTACCGGTATAGAAAACACAAATAATTGAAGTAATTTGTTGACCGAATTTACAAAATGAAATAAGCAGTATCATTGAAAGTGATATATTATTAAGTTGAATCAATTACTATAAGTATAACTAATCTAAAAGAGGTCTGAAAGTAATGCCCTCTCATTTGATGCTGCTGGCTGCGCGAGCAGTAGGCCTACAAATGTACAGATATACGTGGAACCATTATTTGTCATATTCATGTCATGTTAGTCATAGTTTTGTTTTTAAACTATATTTAACATGTAGGCTAACCTGTTTCTAACTTGTATCTAACGTTTAAAATGTTTCATCAGTCTGAAATATATGCCACAGAGGGCTCTTTTGTAAAGCAGCTCCTCAAGAGAGAAGAGACTAATTTATGTTGGGGAGGGGCCGGCTCCCGGGTCATCATATTTTTGAAAAGAGGTCCAGACTATTTCTGTTTTGGCATATTCATATTCATATTCAAAATATAATGTTCAGTCAAAAAAAAAAAAAAAAAAAAAAAAAAAAAAAAAAACAACAACAACAACAAACAAAAACAAAAACAAAACAAAAACAAACAAACAAACAAACAAACAAACAAACAAACAAACAAACAAACAAACAAACAAACAAACAAAAACAGCATGAAACTCCTTCTCTGGCTGTTTCCGGTGATTTTTTTCCTCCTGGTGTAGGTCGATCGACAAAAATATCCAGCCTGAGACAAAATGTGATAGCGCACACATTGCCCTTTTATAAACAGGTGCAATTGATTAATCCACTCTTTCACAAATTCTATTTTTAGGGTTCACCCTATAAATTTATAGGCAGAAATCAGGCCACGTCCCCTTGTACCCTCCTCTCTCTCTTTCTGTCGCTTGCTCTTTCTCTCTCTCTCTCTCTCTCTCTCTCTCTCTATCTATCTATCTCTCTTTCTGTCGCTTGCTCTCTTTCAACATTCACGATACAAGATACAATGATATGGAGCGGAGTGGATGTTTTTTCGATAACCGCTGTGATGAATTGCAACTCTACCACCTTCTACCCGTTGTCTTTTAATCAGTATAATGGTTGCATTTCGACCTGTGTCACTTTTCCTCCCCCCCTCTATCTGACCCCCCTCTCTCTGTTTCTGCCATTCTCCCTATTCCCTTTCCCCTCCCCTAATCCCTGTTTCTCTATTTGCACTCATCCTACTCTTGTCCATTATTATATCTTTGTTTATTTATACTCTATTCTCATGTTGTTCATTTTAACAATAATTGCCCTATATATTCTATTTTCTTTTGCTACTCAGAAAACTTACACTGCGCCATTTAAAAAAAAAGAACTGAAACCTCTTTGCTGAACCAATATCATACAAACTAACATCTCTCCTCTGTCCATCCTATAACGCGCTATAAAGCACTCTTCTCAACACGCCCTTGTTTTCTTATCACAAAATGCATGGTTGCAGATCTCGATCTCTACTTTGCTTCTCTCATCTTCCCCCTCCCCCGCCTCCCCCCTCTCCCCCCCCCCCCCCCCCACCTTCTCTCTCTCTCTCTCTCAAATCATTTTAGTCTCTTTATATTTTGCTCTGTTTTACGAGCTGGTTTCCATGTTTTCTTTGTTTCTTCTAATCTTTTTCTCACCAATTCTACTTACCAGCTCCTTTTCTTTGCTCAATGCGGACCTAACTTGACAAGCCCCACTTGTAATAGGTTCTCCCACATTCTTATGTACCGTATGCGTTTACTATTACTGGAAATTATTCACCACACTGAGCTGTAATTGTATATGTACTACTCTTTGCATTATGTCATTTGAAATGCTTCTATTTTGTTTTTTCATTGTTAAACATTATCTAAACTGAACGTGGAAAAAATCAAATCAAATCAAATCAAATCAAAACCCGTCTGCCTATATGCTTTCTCCCCTCTCTCTTTCTCTCTCTCTGTCACCCAAAACACTTTAAAACTCACACCCCGACACGTACACTCTCTTCTCTAATTCATAATTGTCAATGTTTGTTTTTTTATTTGATTATTGTCCGTGATCGAGATGACGTAATGCCTCATCCCCTTTGATCTTCACCTCTCCTCCCCCCCCCCTCTCTCTCTCCATTTCCCCTCTTTATAGTCTCTCCCTCTCTCTCTTCCTTTCTTCTTCACATTCATTAATAGGTAACCTTTCATCTTTCTTCATTTTCTCCCTCTCATGTCGTCATATTGTTTACTTCTTAACATGAAAAACTTTCATTTTCTCCCTCTCATGTCGTCATATTGTTTACTTCTTAAACATGAAAAACTGTTTCTCCCAAAAGAATCTGATAAATTCAAGAAATGATTAAATTTTATTCACATAATTATGATATATACATTCTGAACGTATGAATTTACACAAAAATATTCCTTACATAAACAATGTACATTTGTATTCAAACAAACGCAACTGATAAATTAAATTACTAACAATGAGTTATATTTAAGAAAAAAAACATAACACAAAACAAATGAGTTATAGTTCAAATAAATAAAAACACAAAACAATATAGTATAGTTCTATGGGTCAAAACAGTCCAGCTGCTATGCAATAATATTGTACACACATCGTCATGGATATTTTACACATTAGATATTGCTGTATAGTCCGTGACAGTATTGTATTCATGACAAAGTTTCATATTAAAAGACAATCAAAAATTTGAATTGAGAGATAAACTAAGAATGCAAAAATGCTGTTGTTAATGATAATATGTTAACAAAATTAGACTACTTTTATATAAGAAGTTACAAAATAAATGATGTTCCTAACCTTTTTGATATAACATAAATGTGCAATTAAAAATCTGTATATTGTCCTATAAAGGGAAAAAGTACAATATTCACCATTTTTTAAAACTTTTAAATTGTTTCCCTCCAAATTGACTTCTAACAATTCAGCTTGTAGAAATGTTATTTATGCGTTAATTAGAATACGATTTGTTCTGTTTGATTAATACGTTAAAAATGAACACATTTCACTGACTATTATTGACACTGGTCCAATCTTATGCTTACGGTTAGAGCGGAGTTCAGTGTATTTGTTGCACATTTGAAGGTATTTTAATTCACTTCAAATTATTTTTTTCTCATTGTGTCGTTACACGAAATTTGCCTTTGAATGCATCATGAGTTGCTTTTTGCGACAAATACCATATACCTTTCAGTAAAGTTTACATTATTACCATTATATATTACTTTGCAGCCTGTAGAATTTAATCCATTTCCTCGACAGTAGGCCCTCCATTGCCTGCTGACGATGGGTTGGCCTGTGGACCACCTTGACCTGAGCTGTTGCCGGCGTGTAATTTAGCCATGATAGGAGAGCACTTCTTCTGCAACTCTTCCAACTTGAACGAGAATTCTTCCTTGTCTGCCAAAGAGTTGTTATCCATCCAAGTTATGACATCGTCAACTGCTTTGGTTACAGCTTCCTTGTCGCCGGAGCTAAGTTTGCTTTCTACCGATGCGTCATTGATGGCGGACTTGATGTTGAAGGCGTAGCTCTCGAGTTGGTTCTTAACGGCGATGCGCTCACGTTGAGCATCATCCTCAGCCTTGAATCTCTCGGCATCGTTGATCATACGATCGATGTCGTCTTTGGAGAGCCTACCACTGTCGTTCGTGATGGTGATCTTGTTGCTACGACCTGTACTCTCATCCTTGGCGGTAACGTTCATGATTCCGTTGGCGTCGATGTCGAAAGACACTTCGATCTTGGGGACGCCTCGTGGTGCAGGAGGGATGCCAGACAATTCAAACTGGGCAAGTCGGTTGTTGTCTTTGGTCATAGCTCTTTCTCCTTCGAATACTTGGATGGTGACAGCAGGCTGGTTGTCAGAATAAGTGGTAAAGGTCTTGGCTGCCTTCGTGGGGATTCTTGTGTTCCTCTCAATGAGCTTAGTCATTACACCTCCTGCTGTCTCGATACCAAGAGAAAGAGGAGCAACATCGACTAGAAGAACCTCCTTGATTTCTTCGCTCTGGTCACCGGATAAGATAGCAGCTTGGACAGCGGCACCGTAAGCTACAGCTTCGTCAGGATTGATAGACTTGTTGAGATCCTTGCCGTTGAGGAATTCCTGAAGAAGCTTCTGGATCTTTGGGATACGTGTTGATCCGCCAACAAGGACTACAGTGTCAATCTTGTTCTTGTCGATTTTAGCATCGATGATAGCCCTCTCTACTGGCTGCAAACATTTTCTGAAGAGATCTGAACACAGCTCCTCGAATCGTGCTCTGCTGACACTGGTGTAGAAGTCGATGCCTTCGAAGAGTGAGTCAACTTCGATGTTTGCTTGAGCACTGCTAGATAGTGTTCTCTTTGCTCGCTCTGCTGCTGTACGGAGGCGACGAAGCGATCTTGGGTTGGATCTCAAGTCCTTCTTATGCTTTCGCTTGAATTCTTCGGCGAGATAATGGACAAGTCTGTTATCGAAGTCTTCTCCTCCGAGATGTGTGTCACCAGCTGTCGACTTCACTTCAAATATCCCGTCGTCAATGGCCAGGATTGAAACATCGAACGTACCCCCACCCAGATCAAAGATGAGGACATGTTGCTCTCCCTTCAGCTTCTTGTCGAGTCCGTAAGCGAGGGCGGCAGCGGTGGGTTCATTGATGATTCTGAGGACGTTGAGCCCTGCGATCATACCTGCGTCCTTCGTCGCCTGTCGCTGTGCATCGTTGAAGTAAGCGGGAACAGTGATGACAGCATCGGTGATCTTCTGGCCAAGGTAAGCCTCAGCTGTCTCTTTCATTTTAGTCAGGACCATGGAGCTGATTTCTTCTGGTGCCATTGTCTTCTTTTCTCCGAGGTACGCTGCCTGCAGCATCGGCTTGCCTCCTTTGTTGACGACGTTGAAAGGCCAGTGCTTCATATCAGATTGAACATTCTCATCTGTGAATCTCCTCCCAATCAGACGTTTGGCATCGAAGATTGTGTTCTTGGGATTCCTGCAATTACAATAACGAGAGAGAAAAAAAATGTTGTTTACTGTAATCACTTGATGAGGTATAAATATTACATCTAAGATATTGTAGATCTATATAATAATTAATGAAAATTGGCAGAGCAATTTTATGAGAAAGAAATTATTAGAAGTAAAGGCAGCAGCCAGTAGCATAAGAGAATCCTAAATTTAGAAGCTACAATGAAGTCTTATCACGTTTGGGTGCATAATGATGATTATTATTATTTCATGCATGCCAATAACAGCTAGACAGAGTTTTGTATTCAAACGAACATGAAAGTATGTTTGACAGTTTGGGCAGATATTTTATATGCATATATTGTTTTTGAATGTGTAACTAAGTTTTTGTAACATTATTATCATGATTATAGTGAGATTCTAACACGCATATAGACCATGTGTATTATGCGTATATACTATAAGCAATGTACTATTATTGTTATTATTATTATTATGTATATTTTATATATATACATATATATATATATATATATATATATATATATATATATATATATATACATATATATATATATATATATATATATATATATATATATATATATATATATATCGGACGGTTAAAACTTTGGGGTTGTGTTCAGTAGCGAATTCAGAATTCGATAACAAACCCTGCGGAAAATCAATTTTAATGAAAAGAGAGGATAGAGAGAAGCAATTTTTAAAAAGTTCCATCAAAATCGATTACGAAATGAGAAAGTTATGAAAGTTTGAAAAGTCTCAATTTACTTTCTATGGCGATCCTCAAATTGGCAATGTTGCTTCAAAATGGAAGTTTAGTAGAACAACTCTCAATATGTTTTGTACACAAAATTTCATGTTTTCTCCATTATCTCTAAAGATGCTGCTTGTCTGTTTGTGAACTCAACATAATATATTGTGTCAAATACATTTTCCCATGATATATATATATATATATATATCTTGAGCTAAGAAGGAGACAAGCTGCACCTTGAAAGATAATGGGGAAAATATGAAATTTTATGTACAAACATATGGAGAGTTGTACTACTAAACTTGCCATTTTGAAGCAACATTGCCAACTTGAGGATCGCCATAGAAAGTAAATTGAGACCTTTCAAACTTTCATAACTTTCTCATTTCGTAACCGATTTTGATGGAACTTTTTAAAAATTGCTTCTCTCTATCCTCTCTTTTCCTTAAAATTGATTTTCCGCAGGGTTTGATTCTCCTTTAATAATTGTTTTATATTTACCCTATCGAATTTCTAAACGCGATAGAAAATCTAGCAAATTTCATTTTCAAATTGCAAATAAAACGGTGAAATAGGCATGCTTAAGAGATCACAGTGAGATTATATTTACGATTATAATGTTTAGTTAGACCAGGACCCTTCTTATAAAGAGTTGCGATTAATTCGAATTGATCGCAAGTCCTCCAATCAATCGCGAATTTCCAATCTCCTATTTCTTAAACACAGAGTTGCGATTGATATCAATTGCAAATTATTTGCAACCAATCGCAACTCTTTATAAGAAGAGGCCCAGACTTGTATCTTTAATCAGACATGTAGCGAAGTTGGTCACCCGCCGTTTACAGAAATAAACAAATACACTCAAACAGAATAAAACACGATAAATCTACTTTCGAAAAATAAACTCAAGGGCAATTTGTACTGCCCATAGAAATCTTGTTCGGATTACGTAATACGCCATTGTAATGTTCGCACATTTCTAAAGGTGATAGACAGGGCTATTGAAATTGTCTTGAGTATATTTTTCGAAAGTAGTTTTTATCGTGTTATAAATAGGTATTGATAAAAATAGATTAAAAAAAAATGATATGTACACTTACATTGCCACCTGGTTCTTGGCTGCATCACCGATCAGCCTTTCTGTGTCTGTGAAACCAACATAACTGGGTGTGGTCCGGTTTCCTTGATCGTTGGCAATGATCTCCACCTTCCCATTCTGAAAGACTCCAACACAAGAATACGTGGTACCCAAGTCGATTCCAATAGCTGGTGCTTTTCCTGGTGCCATTTTATTGTACTTGTAGAAGTTTATTTGGAAGAAATATCAAGTTCCGATATTACAGTAGTTTTTAAATAACTATTTCAACGTTTGGTCGTCTGTAGCACTTATCCGATGTTGATACAACGAGTCCCTTTTTTATCTGGTCTCAAAAGGATTTTTAGTAATATATATAATTTTCGACCGCTTTTAACTCGTAGAATAGTTTTGGGAATGAATTCCTTACCTCGATTTTCCCTCAGATTGCTGAGTGAACTGTGAGAAGTCGCGATTCAAATTGAAGCTTGACCGCCAATGAGCCGGGTTATATAGCATAGACGCCAGCTTCGCAGAGACAGGAGAAACTTCTAGTGTGAACGTGACGTAGCAGCGGCCGGGAAAATCCCAGATTGTTCTAGACCGTGCACTGATCAACCCGACTAGTGTATGACGTCATGCCAGACTGTACTCCTTTCTCTGTACATGAGCGCTGTGTATTGAGAAGTGCTGTATTACGAAGATACGAGAACGTGCTGTCTATTTCAGTCTCAATCACACTTATTCGATGTTCAATAATCCAGGCTCAAAAGGCTCTATTTTCTTCCAAGTTCTGAGCCAATTCTAGATTATTCTCAAGGGAAATTGAAATATAAATATTATTTTTTTGTCTTTCTTTCGTTTTTTTTTTTTTTTGAAAGCGTAGGTCTCAGTTTTAGGCCTTTCAATTTCTATGTTGATGATATCAAAACTTTGAATAAGCTACCAGGACGAATCTATTATTTTACAACTGATCCTATGCAAATATGTTTGAATAAATAGTAACGATGTGATATATCCAGAAGAGGGTGCATGGTCCCAACGTGCGCACATAGCCCCTCCCGTTTCGGAAGGTCCATAAAGAGAAAATTATTAAGAATCACCATTTGAAAGCCCTCCGATTTCATTCTGTTATACTTTATTGTGACATGTTTTCGTTTTATCTGTTTGTTAATTGCTGTTAAATGACATCTTGCAAAATAAAATAAATTCGAATAAAATCAAATGAAATGTCTGAATTCGCCTCTGCATTAAGAACAGAAATAGACTTGCAATCACTAGCGTACCGAGGGGGGGGGGGGCAGGGGGCAGACTGCCCTCTGACAACTTTTGACAGAAAAAAAAATTGACCCCCTTCCCCCTTTTAGAACGGATACCCTTTTATTTAAATTTTTTTTTTTTTATTTGTTTGCTTGTCAGAGAATTCTTGACCCCATAAAAAACTGATACCCCCCCCCCCCCCACTGAGCGACTTTTGGAGGGCTAGTAAAAAAAAATCGCCCCCCCCCCCACTGAGTTACTTTTGGAGGGCTGGCGAGAATAAAAAAACAAACGAATCTCCCTCCAAGCAGTTCCCCAAAGTTGACAGCCCTGCATTTAGATTTGCCCCCCTTACAAAATCCTGGATATGCCACTGCTTGCAATAGCTTTATTTTCCAATATATTTTTTTTTTAAATTGGTCAATTGGGAATTGCAAGAGAGATAGAAGACTCCATAATGTTCATGTTGTTGGTCAGTGCTAATAAAGTTTTTTTTTTTTTTTTTTTTTTACTGAATTCTTTTGACCCCGTTATGCAGTATAAAATAGGGGGAGAATTCTTTGAGCGCCGGTATAGACATAAAGCGACTTTATTTACACCTCAATTATTTTCTTTTATCTACATTTTTCGATATAGTATAATTACCGTCTAGTTTCTTATATGCATACACTACCCATTTGCTCTTAGGTGTTGTAATAGTGCAATTTCCCGTGAGAATAATCTAGAATTGGCTCAGAACTTGGGAGAACATAATAGCCTTTTGAGCCTGGATATTGAATGTCGAATAAGTGTGAATGAGACTGAAATAGACAGCACGTTCTCGTATCTTCGTCATACAGCGCTTCTCAACACACAGCGCTCATGTACAGAGAACTGAGCACAGTCTTGCATGACGTCATACACTAGTCGGGTTGATCAATGCACAGTCTAGAACAATCTGGGATTTTCCCGCCCGTTGCTACGTCACGTTCACGCTAGAAGTTTCTCCTGGCTTGGCGAAGCTGGCGTCTGTTCTATATAACCCGGCTCACTGGCGATCAAACTTCAATTTGCATCGCGACTTCTCACAGTTCACACAACAATCTGAGGGAAAAGCGGAGGCAAGGAGTTATTGTACAAAGCTACTCTAGGATTTAAAAGCGCTGGAAAATTATAAATTCTACAGAAACAGGACTCGTATCAATATCGGCTACTAGTTGTAGACAACCGAGTTATTATTGGAACTTGATATTTCTTCGAAATAAACTTCTACAAGTACAATAAAATGGCACCAGGAAAAGCACCAGCTATTGGAATCGACTTGGGTACCACGTATTCTTGTGTTGGAGTCTTTCAGAATGGGAAGGTGGAGATCATTGCCAACGATCAAGGAAACCGGACCACACCCAGTTATGTTGGTTTCACAGACACAGAAAGGCTGATCGGTGATGCAGCCAAGAACCAGGTGGCAATGTAAGTATATATATCCTTTTTAAAAATCTATATTTGTTTATCAATACCTATTTATTCTGTTGGAGTATATTTTTCAATTTCTGTTAACGACTGGTGACCGAATTTAGCTACATTTTGATTGGTGGAACTAAACACTAAAATCTCTGTAAATAGAATCTTACCGTGATTTCTCAAGCATGTCTATTTCACCGTTTTGTTTGCAATTTGAATATGAAATATGCTAAATTTGCTATCACGTTTAGAATTTTGATAGGGTAATTAAGAAGCAATTATGAATTATTAAGTAAGTCAAAATTTATGTTATCGAATTCTGAATTCGCTAATGACAACAACCCTCTAGTTTTAAGCATCCGATCTATGAGTTTAAGCCTACTTTACATTCCACTGTACAGTTTTATCTTATGGGATGAAATCATAATTGTATATACTATATATATATATATATATATATATATATATATATATATATATATATATATACATATATATATATATAAATATATATATATATATGTATATATATATATATATGCATATATGCATATTTATCAGCAAAAACTGTCTAGATACCTTTATTCGTTATCTAAAATTCTCTTTGAATACTAATCTCTATCCCAGCTGTTATTGGCATGCATGAAATAATGATAACCATTATGTTCTTTTAGTAACTTGTGTTTTTGATTGTTAAGGGCGTTTCCAACACAAAATTTGCCTCCCGGGCTTTCGCTTCCTTCTATTTCTGAATTATTTACTGTATTGTACTGTATGTTCACCACTTTTTTTTTTTCAAGAGTGAATTTTCACTATACTTTCACTCCCCCGGTAGTGACCTCAGTGATCACTTGTTTAGGAGTGAATACTGAGTGACTATCGAGTGCTCTCTAAGAGAAAAAGAGTGGAGAGAGCACGTTGCTATACACATGTATCATTTGGTATTTAGTATTTTATTGTCGTCAAGAAACTTCATTGACATCAACACCAATATTATGTTTTACAATATGCAAAGCATTAGTATAAGAAAATTAACAATCACATGGAAATGAAACGAAAAAAAAAAAAGAAATGAAAAAAAGGAAGAAAATAGAGCAAATCATAATAGGACTACTCAGAGTTAACATGTGACAAATTGTACAACATAATCAATTTGGATATCATATTGATAGAAATAATGAAATAGAAAATTATATAATGTCACTACTCATATTTAACATGTGACAAAATATATAACATTGTATCAAACTGGATATAATAACTATGGATATAAACAATGCAATAGAAATCAGCTTCTTAATTAAGGATTCTCATATGTCACTGCCTTAACTTCTAATAATTTCTTTCAATAGCTCTGCAAATTTCATTCATTAGTATATAGATCTACAACATCTTAAATGTAATACTTATACCTCATCAAGTGATTACAGTCAACAACATTTTTTTTTCTCTCGTTATTGTAATTGCAGGAATCCCAAGAACACAATCTTCGATGCTAAACGTCTGATTGGGAGGAGATTCACAGATGAGAATGTTCAATCTGATATGAATCATTGGCCTTTCAACGTCGTCAACAAAGGAGGCAAGCCGATGCTGCAGGCAGCGTACCTCGGAGAAAAGAAGACAATGGCACCAGAAGAAATCAGCTCCATGGTCCTGACTAAAATGAAAGAGACAGCTGAGGCTTACCTTGGCCAGAAGATCACCGATGCTGTCATCACTGTTCCCGCTTACTTCAACGATGCACAGCGACAGGCAACGAAGGACGCAGGTGTGATCGCAGGGCTCAACGTCCTCAGAATCATCAATGAACCCACCGCTGCCGCCCTCGCTTACGGACTCGACAAGAAGCTGAAGGGAGAGCAACATGTCCTCATCTTTGATCTGGGTGGGGGTACGTTCGATGTTTCAATCCTGGCCATTGATGACGGGATCTTTGAAGTGAAGTCGACAGCTGGTGACACACATCTCGGAGGAGAAGACTTCGATAACAGACTTGTCCATCATCTTGCCGAAGAATTCAAGCGAAAGCATAAGAAGGACTTGAGATCCAACCCAAGATCGCTTCGTCGCCTCCGTACAGCAGCAGAGCGAGCAAAGAGAACACTATCTAGCAGTGCTCAAGCAAACATCGAAGTTGACTCACTCTTCGAAGGCATCGACTTCTACACCAGTGTCAGCAGAGCACGATTCGAGGAGCTGTGTTCAGATCTCTTCAGAAAGTGTTTGCAGCCAGTAGAGAGGGCTATCATCGATGCTAAAATCGACAAGAACAAGATTGACACTGTGGTCCTTGTTGGCGGCTCAACACGTATCCCAAAGATCCAGAAGCTTCTTCAAGAATTCCTCAACGGCAAGGATCTCAACAAGTCTATCAATCCTGACGAAGCTGTAGCTTACGGTGCCGCTGTCCAAGCTGCTATCTTATCCGGCGACCAGAGCGAAGAAATCAAGGAGGTTCTTTTAGTCGATGTTGCTCCTCTTTCTCTTGGTATCGAGACAGCAGGAGGTGTAATGACCAAGCTCGTTGAGAGGAACACAAGAATCCCCACGAAGGCAGCCAAGACCTTTACCACTTATTCTGACAACCAGCCTGCTGTTACCATCCAAGTATTCGAAGGAGAAAGAGCTATGACCAAAGACAACAACCGACTTGCCCAATTTGAATTGTCTGGCATCCCTCCTGCACCACGGGGCGTTCCAAAGATCGAAGTGTCTTTCGACATCGACGCCAACGGCATCATGAACGTCACCGCCAAGGATGAGAGCACAGGTCGTAGCAACAAGATCACAATCACGAACGATAGCGGAAGGCTCTCCAAAGACGACATCGATCGCATGATCAACGATGCCGAAAGATTCAAGGCCGAGGATGATGTTCAGCGTGAGCGCATCGCCGCTAGGAACCAACTCGAGAGCTACGCCTTCAATATCAAGTCCGCCATCAATGATGCATCGGTAGAAAGCAAACTTAGCTCCGGCGACAAGGAAGCTGTAACCAAAGCAGTTGACGATGTCATAACTTGGATGGATAACAACTCTTTGGCAGACAAGGAAGAATTCTCGTTCAAGTTGGAAGAGTTGCAGAAGAAGTGCTCTCCCATCATGGCTAAATTGCACGCCGGCAACAGCTCAGGTCAAGGTGAACCACAGGCCAATCAATCGTCATCAGGTAATGGAGGACCTACCATCGAGGAAATGGATTAAGTAACTCATTCATTATCAGAATTGTATTCATATGTGAATTATCAAGTCGTGATCATGTGCAGTGGATATATTATTCACATTTGAAGCCGAGTGCAATATGATTTTTGCCTAAGGCTAATCAGGACACGATGTTTACGTCTTAACACTGATTTCATATATATATATACTGTTACAATTAATTGTCCAATATGATAGAAACATCTTATGTGACGGGATTTTTAAGGCATTGAAATATATACATGTATAATCATATTGAAAGTACCAAATTTAAAATAATTTAGCCTTACCTCTATCATGTCTATTTATCTCTATCCTACTATTTACAAAATAATCATACAAGACATAACATGTCATCGATACATTTGTTACAAGAATTCTGTGTTTCATGAATTGAAATTATGAAATATTTAATTATTTATTTGATACCACAGGATTTGAAGTTTGATTTTTTTTTGGTACTATCCCTGTGAAAGAAAATACATTTTTCATAAACTGCATTATTCTTTTATTTTTCATTTCTTCGGTATGTTTTGTTTTGTTTTGTGTTTTTTTATCATTTATATTTACGTCTCTGTCTGAGCATTAGATATTCTTTACAAGATTTCTTTTTGAACAACATTATGTTATAAGTTGACGCCCGATGTTTGTAATCCCAAATTCATGTAGTAAGTAAATCGTCATTGTTTTGTCATTGGAAATGAATACTGTACTCTGTAGTCTCTTTAAGTTTTTAGCATAAATTATTTCTGGTCAGTTGAACTCGATATTTTTCGTCTTCGTATATATATATATATATATATATATATATATATATATATATATATTTATTTATGTATTTATTTATTTATTTATTTATTGACCGAAACTAATTAGTCACCTTCATCTTGTTTTTCTTGTAGAGTGGTGATGTCATAATTATAACAAGATAAAGTATATTATTATTGACGATAACAGGACTATTTCGAGGCTTTGAATTACATGATTGTAATTTAAAATATATTTTTATGCAGTCGTACTTTCATTTGATAACAAATGTACAGTGTTTATATGTTTAATATTCTGCGTGTATATTTTATGAAATGTGAATAAATTATTTTAATGCTTTGTAATAAAAGGAAAACTGGAACATCTTTGGACTTATATAAGCATAGACAGATAGATGTTAGTTAGTACGAGAGAAGGAGAGTGTAAGAGATAGGGCGGAAGAGAAAGAGGTGGAGAATGTGTGTTAAAGAGGGAGAAAGAAATATAGATAAAGAGAGGGAAATGAGAGAGAGAGAGAGAGAGAGAGAGAGAGAGAGAGAATGAGAGCGATGGAGAGATGGAGAAAGAAAGGGAGACTAACGAAAGAGAGAGAAAGAGAGAGATGGAGAGAAGGTGAGAAGATCATTATGGGGAAGATGAGGCATGTCGCCATAGCATTAAACGGAGTTATACGATACATGTACTGAAACAAACAGTGATAATAGTTGTGACATTTGGAGAGAGAGAGAGTGTGTGAGGGAAGCGTGAGAGTACATGGGCGTAGGGTGAGAAAGAGAAAGAACGGAGGGGGGGGGGGACATCACGGGGACCGTCAATCGGAGTAATAAGAAACTGAGTAATGTTTTGACAAAAGTCATGGACAACGTAACCAGGAAAGAGATAAAGATCTGGAGTTGTAAGATGAGTGCAAATGAAGAAACAGAAAAAGTAGCACCCTAATGAAAAACAACAAAAAAAATAAAACAAAACAAAAAACAAATCAACAACAACAACAACAAAAAAAAAAACAAAACAAAACAAAAACAGCAGCAACAACAAAAACGCTCCAAGGGCCGTTCTGAAGGGTCGTACATGTATTTTCTTATACATGTTGTTGATTGAAAAACACAAGAATGTTATTTATCCCCCTCCCCCATCCCCTGAGAATCCTTAAATTTATTCACGGCCTGTAAGATCTTAGCCCTGAGTATTATTCCTATATATGCAAACGCTCTTGCAAATTGTTTGTGTCCCGGTCATGAAACCTGCGCCCAAAACCATTTGCATTTTTAAAGTAGGGCTGTATGGAGTAATTACTTAAGACTTTTCCCAGGGGGTATTAAAGATGTCATATAGAAGGCCTCCCACTGATAACCTAACTGCACGGAGGTTACACGTAGACATCTGCTCGCGAATTATGCAGGCATTATGCTAAAATGTACGTTTTATTTTGAAAACGTTGCTCAATCGTACATCTCTAATTTACCTGCATGCTGCACTTCATGTTGATGTGACTCATAGTGATGTTCTTATATTATAGACTTGCGCCCGCATGTTGGCATGTTATCTCTCTAAATGGATGCGCTTGAAATCAGCCGAGATTAAAGGTAATACACTGGCAATAGTAAATTGTGTTGCATCGTCGCCTCAACTTTAATGTACAGACATCATCTTCGAAAAACAGCATTTGACTATCAACAACTTGATTACGCTTTTTAATGTCAAACTTGCTGGAAATAGGAGCGTCAATTGGCTACTTGATCACAGGATGCTATAAAAAGGGAAATTTGTTTGTGTATATAGGCAGCCCTGTCATTATTTTTGTTGGGATTTTATAAGCAGACTACACACTGCACTTGGAGACGATACAGACTATATGTTGTACTTTCCCGCCAACGAACATTATCATCACTTTTCCTCTATACATGGCGTTTGCATCGTCTGCAGAGAGGAGGGCGAGTGGAAATAGCGAAGAAGGAATTATTGGAAAAGATTCTGATGGAGATGGGGCCCATATTATTACCATCAGGTAAAAATTAATCATCATTTCAATATGGTTATCATCTTAAATAATCGTTACCAATATTTTGATTTGTCACCTCGCATTGTGGGCAGTATATGTCAAGATGGGCGATCGTGCAGGTTATGTTCTACTTGTCTATAACTCCTCAGTTAGAAGTTGAATGGTCTTTCCGATTTCAAACTTATCCAAAAGGTAATAAGTTACTGATATCAAAGTGATATCTTTCTTCTTGTTGTAATAATTATCATCAGTTATTACATCTACTTATTACTCCTGCTGCTCTTGTGTTTTAGCACTTGTTGAGTGGAATTAAATTAACCTATAATGTAGGTCATTAATAATACATGTGCATTATTTGTGTGTCAACTTTTTGTTAAGTATATTTCTGAAAGTTCTACTTAGAGTTTGAACAGACATGAAAGATCATTTTTCTTTTGGCCTTTCCTTGAGAGCTATATAAGAATATCTTACAAACATATCTTATTGGGATATTATTATTTTTTAAACATACGCTAAATATCAGGGATTATTTGCAATTAGGCTGTGAAGTGTGTCATATTAATTCACTTCAAGTATTTGATGAAGTCTTATACTTATATTGAATAAGCCAAGATCGGGTTCGGCAAGATATTGATACTTAAAATTTATGCAGATTTATTGTGTAAACTGGTAATCAAACATGCACTTAAGTATCATTTTTCAAAAGATTATAGTCTATGGGCATATTTTGTGATTTAAAAAAATTAGATTTGTCTTTTAAATAAAAGCATTGAAATATGCACTTAAGTATATGTCTTTATCTTGAGACAGAGACTTCTTTTTTTTTTCATGTTAAAGATTTCAAACCTACGTTGTATAAAATATGAGCTATAACTTATAGTCAATCATAATCTTCGCATTATTTCCTTTTTCATACAAAAGCATGACAGTCTGGGCGTTTATTTCATGGAAAGGCTTGCCGATACATTATTGACAAAATGTCGAAGGTAGGCCTACTAAAGCAATGGGTTGAAATGTGTTGCTATGCATACACATCACTGGAGTGCATCCCTAGTTAGAGGCTATATAGGCCCCTCGTGCTCTTGCTGCAGCGATCAAATTCGGTGAATAATTCATCATAGGCCGATGTGGCATTCTCGCAGGGCAAGACAAGTCATCAGTCATAGGGTGTGTTAGAGGAGAAGCATAAGAAGTATAGCTTTAATACCTCCCTGTCTTGATTTAGAATAGAGAATCTTAAAGGGAGTGTACAAAATAGCTTCAAAGGTGCTGTATATGGTACCAAATGCATATAATTTTAATGATCTTTGTTAATTCATGCATGCAGACACTTTGTAGGCATATTATCTTGAGGGCATAGCAATGCAAATTCAACGCAGTGTGTTATAATCGGTAGTGATAACTACGTATCTTTTCTCCCTATTTAAGTTTGTGGCAGATGTGCTCTATATGCACGAACGTTTGATTGACGGCAGCAGAAAACAAAAAAGAGCCGGAAAATGCTTCTTTTTAATAACAAATATCATTTAACTTGATCTTTTTTCACTAAAATGTTTTTCCAAAATTTAAAGACAAGCCGATCACATCAAAATTCTTTTTTTATCTGAAGATAGACCTACCTTTAGACTTTAGTGCCTTTTCATAGTGTTGCGCTAAAAATATATTGTTTGTCGAAATTTCTATACATGTAATGCGAAATTACTGAACGTCAAGAAGACTGATTATGATAAGTGCATGGCTGCGATGGTGGTGGTGGTGGTGGTGGGGAGGGGAGACACGCGTCCCTAACCAAATAGAAAAAGTCAAAGAGAGGGAGAAAGAAAGAGAGACGGCATGTGTGTCAGAGAGAGAGAGAGAGAAAGAGGGAGAGAGAGAGAGAGAGAGAGAGAGAGAGAGAGAGAGAGAGAGAGCTTTAGTAGCTTTAGGAGGATGACGAAAAGGTAGGTTGTGATGAGAAGATGACACGATCTCTCCTCCCATTCAGTCCATCTATTAAGCACCCCTCCCCCTCCTCATAGCTGGACCCGGTCCACGCCACTAATTGTGATGATATTTCTGCTAAGATTAATCATATTGAGAAGAATACAAAAGCAATGAGAGAAAAGAAATGACATGTAATTAATTGCGTTTCATCACAGGGGATGATTATCGTGGTCGAGCCTCACTAATCAACAAACATACCTCGGAGCAATTCAAATAACATCATGATTAGACACAAAATATGGTGACGGTGTGAGGCATGCACTCTTTCTGCCTGGGTTACCCAGGGAATTGTCTCGGTGATAATGTTCTGTGTTAATATTATATGGAATAGAGGAAACTCAGGAAAGAGCATAAAGGATGACGGGCGCCCCCCCCCCCCACCCGCCCCCTGGGAATTTTGAATTTACCCATATTCGGGTAATCACCATCTCATAATTTGGGCAGAAATAATAATAATAATAATAATAATTATAATAATGATGATAATAATAATAATAATAATAATAATAATAATAATAATAATAATGATAATAATAATTATAATAATAATAATAATAATAATAATAATAATAATAATAATAATGATAATAATAATGATGATAATAATAATAATAATAATAATAATAATAATGATAATAATAATAATAATAATAATAATAATAATAATAATAATGATAATTATAATAATAATAATAATAATAATAATAATAATAATAATAATGATAATAATAATAATAATAATAAACCGTTCTTGTATAGCGCATATCTCATTATGATGTAACGTCCCTATGCGCTTTCAAAGGGTGTGGATATTAATACCCTATGGCTTTAGCTCCGGCTGCCGTAATCAGTGCACAGTGCATTTCAAGGAATAAATCCTGGCAGGTACCCATTTAACACCTGGGTGGAGAGTGGCAAACGCGGATTAATGTCTTGCAAAAAGACGCTAGTGTCGAAAGTGTGGAAAGTTTTCATTGAAAATTATGACTTGCAACAGCCGCAGGTGTTTCATAGTCTTGATCATGCTGATATTCTGAGAGGCTACAATCATTTAGTTTTAGTGCATGGAGGGGTTTTCTCCTCTCAAATTTGGCATTCAAGCGCAATTTTAAATACATTCATTAAGAAACTTCATTCTTATGCTTTGCACTGGCTTATATATAGCAGCCCTTTTTCATTACAAACTTGTCAAAATTTTGCTCGTTCCTAACAGACAGACCCTATGCTTTATTGTTAATCCAATAACAAAACCTCTCGTGATGTTCCTTTCATCTAGCTCCCCCCCCCAATGTACTTGTCGTGTTGATTAGGACGGTGGCATCATGGGCGCAAATCCAGGGGGACAGGGGGACATGTACCTCCACCTTTCTGAAGATAAGCGAATGCCCCCCACCTTTTCGAATAACTTTTTTTTTTTTGCTTGCTTGTCAGAGAATTTTGGAGAAAAACTAAAGCCAAAAAATGCGATAACTTTTTTTTTTCTCTCTCTCTCTTTTTTGCTTGTCAGAGAATTTTGGAGGAGAACTAGACCCCAAAAATGTGATAAGTTTTTTTTTTTTTTTTTTTTTTTTTTGGGGGGGTTGTCAGAAAAAAATTTCAGTCATTTCGGACAGGTATATAAGTTTAATCATGTGGTGACCCCCCCCCCCCGAATTTCAAAATGGATTTGCGCCACTGGGTGGCATTAAAGGTGTGCATGGGATGGGGTTGGATATATAAAATTGAGGGGAGCTAATATCTTGTAGTATCATTTCGTTATGACTTTATCCGTAAGTTTCCCTCTTTCTTCTTCCTCTCTCCCCTTCTCCCCTCCCCTCCCCTATCACCCGCTCTCTTTCACATTTGTTGGATTGGGGAGCAAGAGCCTTGCGATCAGCAATAATAAGAAGACCACAGTCCCTCTCCACACTGGAAAAAGAAGAAGTCATTTTAAAATTTTCCTTTAGCCAGGATTTGAATCCTCTTGGGAGATTTTTTTTTTTTAGTATGCTTATATTCTAGTCTCTTATCTTCTCATGTATTTTGGTCATTTTATTATTTTTGTTTTTGCCTTGTTTTACCCCTCATGTATAGGCCCTGATATACAAATCAAAATAATCAACTCAAATCAATTTATTGAATTAACACTTTTTGGATTATCATCAACATACAAGAAGTAAGTGCAAAGAAAGAATCAAAATAGGTTACATCTAAGAATTTTCGAAACGGAATGTCAAATTATCATTAAAAAACAACTAAGCAAACAAAAGACAAAAACAACACTAAAGAGAAAGTACAATATCATGATAAGGAAAATACAATATAGGGCCTATACATGTAGGCCTCTTGCCAAGCTCTTCCTGCTTTTACTGCTGATTTACCTAATTTAAGCGTATATATTAATTATTCTATTATTTTACATATTACTGACGGAGGTGACACAGAATGATCTTACTTATGTCATAGTCTCTACTTTGCATACTTTCCGATTCCGCTCATACCTTTAAATGAAGGTACTGAATATGACATGTACTAGTATGTTATGAAATTGTTTTTCTCTTTATTCTTTGTATGATGGACATCGCATAGTAAAGTGAAATTCAGTTTCTACGTATGATTGGCAGGTGGGACACAAACATTTATCAACTTCTAATTTTTTGTGGCGTCGGCCTGCAGTGATTCTTATTCATTTTTAGAGTATAGTTTTTAATATGTGATTTATCTATATTTAATAATAAGTGTTTCTTAAAGATTACACGTATATTTCAGGTTAGGAGAATCAATAGTGGAAATCCAAATTATTTTCCTGAAAATGAAAAGCATACCGTCAAAATTGTCGACCCCCCCCCCCCCTCCCCATAGCCATAGCTCGCTCTAGCTATGGCTGAATTTTAGACTAGACCACAACAATTCCCATAATTCATAGCGTACATTCCCCATTGAACCGAATCAAATTTTTATGGATGGATAAAATTACACGTTTTCACGGAACATATGGTATGAAACTATCCGACAGCATTTTCGACTGACTACTGGTAGAGTAGAGAAACAATGCAGGCTGAGGATGCCAGATACTTGAAGAGGTTTGTATATTCTTTAGTAAAAAACCACTAACATACGATCCTGCAGAAAAATTAGATGCTCTCCGGTTACTGACAGCTCACTACGCCGGAACTTATGCGGTGATGTGTCTCTTCGGCCCGCTGTAAGATTCTGATGAGGTCGGGCGGGCGAAGACGGCTCCCGTTCAGCACCTATTAATCTTCAATGCAGTTGTATAATTTTTATTTGAAGGTCTAAGTTATGAAGCATTATATTGGATATCACTTCATTGTTGTGATATCTTTAATGCAGAGCAGCCTAAATCATGTAAATTAACTCTTATTCTTAATGACTAGCCAGCAAGATTTTTTTTGTTGAAATGCTGTCTTGCTGATGATCACTCTCTCTGTTTTTTAAATTTTGTAAGAATTGCTTGAGTAACTTACAGTTACATGTTAGACTTAGCTAACTGAGAAATCTGTGATATGAGATTGAAATTGTGATGAATTGGTGATGAATAGGTAAACAGGGATTTAAGACTATCTAGTTCTACTTTAAATTAAGAAATGAATTTTATATTTTATCACATGACAGTAGAGGGGAGGTGCACAGCTCAGCCAATATGGGAGACTCTTTCCCATTTGGGAGACTGTCTTGATTGTTAGAGACAAAATCTCCCATTTTGGATACCAATTTTCTTTGTTTACTTTTGCTGCAAAGGAATTGACTGGGCTCAACTTGAAAATGTGATAAGTAGATTGCTCATGCAAAATTACTCCTTTTGACCATCTACTTTAAATATTCACCATCTACTTTTGTTTTTATAACATTTTTTGTTGTGATCCACACATTAAACAGATGGGCTTCTGACCTCAAGAAAAAATTGGCTGAGAATAAGTGCCTCATTGTTGATGTTTCTATTGTCCTCTTGTTAGCAAGTCTCCAAAAGTCCAATATCAGAGACTCTCTCCTTCTGGGTGAGAGTCTCCCAAAGATTCCGTTCGCCTAGATGCATGACCAATCTTACATGTTAGACTTAGCTAACTGAGAAGTCTGTGATATGAGAATGAATTGGTGATGAATAGGCAGACATTGATTTAAAACAATCTAGTTAATAAGAAAATTAAATTTATATTTTATAGCTACGTGACCAATCAGGAGTGACTTCGGTTGACATAACCATCTCTCAGATTTAAAGCTCATGTACAGTATTGGTAGCAAAAAGGAAATTTGAAATAAACATGTTAAATATAGTCTCATGTTGTTCTCCTTTTATCAAAAGATGTAAGAGAGCATTTGGTATTCCGTCTATGATTTTCGGTGAATTTCAGTGTATCTGTAACTGTAAGGAATGCCAGATCACTGCCATACGCTAGGACCTATCCACCCCGACTGCTCCATGCACAACAATCTTGGGGGCTTCGCACAGAGATAGCATGTGTGTCACTGTGTGTAGTATACTCATTGGTTTTACACGTGTGTGTATAGTGCATGCTGCCATTGTTAGGAATTTACGTGCCTGGCCCAGTAAATAAAATAATTTTTGCCTTTCATTTGTTTAATACTAAACTTTAGGAGGTGAAATCTTCACAGTATCTTAGTATCGCTAGTATCTTGCTATTTATCAACAAAAATCAAAGAAATCTGACGAAAAGTTTCAGAGGGCTTACCAAAACTCCACTTTACCTTTTACTCAGTTATGTTCAATCTTAATATCATTACAGGAAGGTGAAGGGAGGTAGCATTGATGTTCATCCAACAGAGAAGGCCCTGGTTGTCAACTATGAGCTGGAGGCTACCATCTTGGGTGAGATGGGAGACCCTATGCTGGGGGAGAGAAAGGAATGCCAAAAAATGTAAGTTCAGGAATAGCTCAACACTTGTATGCACTTAACTGTATCCATACTTTTCTATAAAATGAAATGTAAACACATGCTTCACTTTTCAATATTCAAATAGACGGTACTCATACAGAAATATGACCCAAACTTTGTCTACAAGATGATTCTAATTAAGCAACATTGTACTCTGAAAAATGTACTGTATTGTCATGAATTTCGGTAGTATTTCATTGGAGCTTAGATTTTCATGATTTTTTTTGTGACCTCAAGTTCCTCAACAGTACTGACTTTTTAAAATAAAATGTGTCTAGAGTTTTCAAACTGACATTCCTGTAAATTAGCAAAAGAGTGAATGTGCTGTTGTATGACAGAAGAGATCTGATTAAAGCAAGCCCCCCTTTTTTTTTCCTTCAAGTGAATGAATTCTAAAGTTACA
The DNA here is from genome assembly GCA_025618425.1 of Heliocidaris tuberculata. Lineage (NCBI taxonomy): Eukaryota > Metazoa > Echinodermata > Echinoidea > Camarodonta > Echinometridae > Heliocidaris > Heliocidaris tuberculata. Next base: position 28,725,904 of record CM046848.1, read on the forward strand.
TTCAAATGTTTTGACAACCAAAACAAGTACATAAGTGTGTTATGATAAAATATTTAACATATAGATCTGAGGTTGTGAATTACAGACTGGTGACTGAGGAGGAAAATATATGTCACTTTGCAACGTGTGTGTACAAAGATCTTATTATTATCATTATTACATTACTATTATTACTGAGCAAAACCATTATTCTTTCTCATCCAGAATTCGTCTAAGAAGTTTGAATTCCACCACAGACATTGCAGCCCTGGCTAGAGAAGTTGTTGAGAAATGCAAGCTCATCCACCCATCCAAACTGCCAGAAGTAGAACAACTCTTATATTACCTTCAGAATAGAAAGGAAACTACACAAAAAGGTGATTATATTTTTTGGGGAAAGTGATGCCATTCCTTGAAAAATATGTTCAAGTTGATTGCGAAACTAAGTTTGGCATGATGTACAGGAAATGGACACTCTGAAATTCTAAGGTGGTAATGATCTATTTAGAAAATCCTTGTTCAGGATACAGATATTTTCACTGGTTACTTTTTTTTATTTTTATTGTATTTGGAAAGAAATACTTTTGAAAGAAGTACAAATAGTTTCTCCTTAACAGAGGAATTCCAGCTTTCAAAAGTTTTTATTCAAATTCATTTTAATCAGTTGAAGTTTCATTTTCACTAAATATAATTTTTGTAATAGCTATGAACAGAAGGGTACTTGTGCTTGGTCATGGAGAGGTAAAGGTAACTATTTACTCACAATTAATCTTAGCTCATTTTTTTTCGTCTGTCTCTGAATTATCCAGCTGGTGCTAAGAAGGGAGAGCTAACAGGCAAACTAAAGGATCCCCCACCATATGAAGGCACAGAGGTAACTATCTGCCATTTGAAATCATCAAATAATTCATGTGTTTAGCCAGTCACTGTTCAGTAATTGCAGTGACATTGCACTGTCTAGAGTTTCATTCTGAATTATTTATTGTGAAGCATTTGTGAATTAATTTGTGTAGCCAGGATGCTTCTACTAGCTAAACTATATAGAAATTATGTTTTCTTATTGAAAATTATAATACCAGTATACAAAGCTAGAACAAACATGTATGCATATGGGATCTTGTGTTATATTTCATGTAAAAAAAATTATATAAAAATAAAGAAATTAAGATAGTACACAAATAATTATGTTTCTTGTATCAATTTAGTACATGTTTGAAGTTTTCAATTTGGAAGTTGAGCCCCAGAGCAAGTATTGATGCAAGCTAGAATACACTACTACTTCTACATGAATGAAAGTCATAAAGTGATCCATCCATGTACCTTCATGTTTATAATGTATTTCTGTATTATATATATTTAAGATTGACTAATGGTAAAAGACTGATCAGTATGAGATGCAATCATGGCATTTACAATCCCCACTTATTTTGTAGTTGAATGAGGTTGCCAACATCAATGACATAGAGGATTATATCGAGTTACTGTATGAAGATAACCCTGAGAAGGTCAGAGGAACAGCTCTACTTCTACAGTTGGCAAGAAATCCAGACAACTTAGAGGAACTTCAATCAAATGGTAACAAAATTATCTTAAGCTAGACACATATGAAAGATTACACTATATACCATTTCATTGATAATACTATACTTTAAATTCATCCAGAATCAGAGTTTTGATTTGTTGTGATTTAGATTTTATGTTCCATTTTGTAAAGCAAAAGTACATTTAACACATATGATGTGATGGTAGCCAATTTGTAAATGAGTACATTACATGCACTGTAAACACTAATGAGCAGATAAAAAAGACTTATTTCAGAATAGAGGAAGTTATCAAAAGGTATTAGTGAAATGGAACATCAGAAATCATTTTGATTTACTACTAAAAAAGGACATTAATAATTTCATCTATTTGTGTCAGAAGAGTATAGAGAACTGTCATTCATTGTAGAAAACTTGTTATTATCATTATTTTTAACTTGTGTGCAGAAACTGTGCTAGGAGCACTAGCCCGTGTCCTGCGTGAGGAGTGGAAGCACAGCGTGGAGCTGGCCACCAACATCATCTACATCTTCTTCTGTTTCTCTAGCTTCAGTCAGTTCCACAGCATCGTGGCCCACTTCAAGATCGGCGCCCTCGTCATGGGCGTGGTCGAGCATGAACTCAAGAAATACCTGTCGTGGAATGAGGAGCTTCTCAAAAAGAAGAAGGCTGATATCCTTACAAAAGTTACAATATACAGTATTAGAATGATCCTTACTATAAATAGTATTGGAATGATTCTACAAAGATAGATTAGATTGAATGTTATGTAATATTTTCTTAAGCACATTTTTTTTCCGCCTGATATGCAAGGGGCTTTTTTCTGTAACAAAACATCCAGCTCTGTTTATGTGTTTCTGAATTGTCTGTAGGATTATATTTCCTTTATAGTAATAAAAATCATAAGTAGGAAACATTTAATATTGTTACATTTCTTGCATTATTGATTTGGTTTAGGAGATTTTTTTTGGTTGCTCATTGTGTACTTGCTGTATGACAGATGTGTTGAACCCTTGACTCTTTCTGCACCTGAAGAAAATCCAGCAAGTAAGAGAGACTTTGAAAAGAGCACCAAGAAATACCATGGTCTGCTTAAGAAACAAGAACAACTTCTTAGAGGTATGACAGTTTGTTCTCTTAATGTTATGTACTTTATGCAAGTGTTGGGTAAAAGTGTTTTTTCTACAGTATAAGTATAGTATATTTAGGACGAATCTTTCATTTGATGTAATGCCTATTGAGGTACCAACAGCAAAATACAGTAAATTAGATTTGTTTATATTATGCTGATTACTCATTATATACGGTATCAGACTCTTCAAACAAAATGACATAGAATGTAATTTCATGTTTGCATCGAAACATATCATTCATATTTTTGACTATCTGCAAATGCAATACCTTTATAAGTTCTGTGCCGCATATTTGTCTTTTACGTCATCTGTGCAGTTTCATTCTACCTGCTCCTCAATCTGTCTGAGGACCCTAAAGTGGAGCTAAAGATGAAAAATAAGAACATCATCCGCCTCCTCATCAAGACATTAGAGAGGGACAATGCTGAGCTACTCATCCTGGTGGTGTCTTTCCTGAAGAAACTTAGCATCTATGTAGAGAACAAGAATGAAATGGTATTTTAAAAAAAGTTTCAATAGTAATTCATCATTTATGTGGAGGAGTTAATTTGTAAATGGTTTCCATGTAATTAGAGCATCTATGTAGAAAAGAAGAATGAGATAGTAAAAGGTTTTCATAAAGACCCAGCATCTATTAAGTAGGAAACAAGAAGGGAGTGGTATATGGTTTCCATAGAAACTCATCATATGTACTATGTAAAGAAGAATAAAATGGTAAATGGTTTTCATAGAATGTTAGCATCTATTTAGAGAACAAGAACGAAATGGTAAATCGTTTCCATAGTAACTCACTTATGTATATGACCTATATATTGGAAGTTAGAATATATGTATTGCCAATTTGAGGGAAGCGAACTATGATATATTTTGTGTTTATAAAAATTGGACAGGATGTAGGTTTGAACCTATACCGTTTCTTATGAAAAAGCTTTAAAAGTAGCTCGATGAAATATGCGCGGAAACTATAAAACTGTTAGAAGGAAACTAAAATTTTTGTAGTAGCAGATTATTTATTTCGGTCCCATGGTATAAATGACTATTATTTTATAATGTGCTAATGTGGACATTAACCTTTTATATTCATGTTACAGGCTGAACAACAAATCATAGAGAGATTAGCAAAACTAGTACCATGTGACCATGAGGTAAGAAAGTATGATATATGGTAAATGATGTAATACATACTTTCAGTTGGTAGTATTTCGCCATGAATTGTTACTCAATATCTAGATTACTAACATGACTATTTTTTTTTGTTTTCTGAAAATTAAGATTTTTATGATACATGTTCAAATTGACTCTTTCAATTCATGTTTTCCGTTGCCATTATCTTTCTGCCAATGTTTTGAAAATAGTGGTATTATCAAAAGTAGATTGGTGATTCCATGTATTTATGTAGATAGTACAATGAGAACAGAAAGTTACAAATATTTAGATATTTATCTGCATGAATACAGAAAAGGGATAGTGTGAGAGACATGCAAGTGTATTATTCTCGTATTTAGAATCATTACACCTTAAAGATCAAGTTGAGTTCTGGTCTGGAGATTAAATTGCGAAAAAAACTGTCTCAAAGCAATTGGGAAAGGTTGATTACATAGCACATAAGAATTTTGAATCAACAGAATGATAAGAAATTGACTCAATCCTGCTGATAGTCACATGCACTGCACACAGAAATGCGTATATGGGACTACACCCAAATGTTCGGGCCGGACATTTCAGCCGTTTCTTGTGATATTTTGAATGTGATGGCATTTGAAGGGCAATCCTATTGAGGGGGCATTTCTACTATGATAATCTTCCAAACTAACAAAAAGAATGAGAAAGCTCACAAATTAGTTTTTACCTTTCCTAGAACTCAGCCTTCCCTTTTATTTCAATCACTTGCAGGATCTTCTTAACATTACATTGAGATTACTACTCAACCTTTCATTTGATACCGATTTGAGAGGCAAGATGATCAAACTAGGCATGCTTCCAAAGTTTGTTGAACTTCTAGGTAAAGTACCCAATTTGACACTGTTACTGTATGGATATTAGGCTTGGGCGGTTCTGCTTTTAGAGAGAACCGATTCCGATTCCGACTTAAGGTCTCGGTTCCAAAGGGAGTCGACTCCGAGGCCGCATCGCACGCAATACCATATGTTGCCTATAGTAGTGCATGCTAGATGCTCGATTTCGATTCCATGCAGAGTCGACTCCAGCAGGCCCGGCCCGGTAGCGTGCACCGTACCGGTACATGGCTTCTATACATCACTGCACTGTAGCTGTAGAGTCTATTGAGTATAGTGCAGCTTTCACAAATGTCTGATTTTCATATAAAAACTCCACTTTATGAAATAACTATCGAAATTCTACATACATGGCCAGGGTAATCATAGTACAAGCTTCAATTTCATGACTGTAATGACGAAAACCATACTGAATTCGCGCTGTAATGATGGAAAACCGTTCGTCTTTTTCAAGTTTTCGCGAGCGCGCGAGCTGGCTGCTGGATGACTGTGCATGGTATAACCAGGAGGTGGCGCTATACGTCATGTTCCTTTTTTTTGTATTTTTCACATGTGGCCTGTAGGCGCCATGTTTTTTCTGTGGTTCCAAACGAACGAAACTCATTCTTCCGATTAATAATGGGTAGCTTAGCTCAAATTATTATTTTGTGGTGTCACTGTGGCGTTAATAATATATGTTTCCTCAAATTTTGGAGGGGTTTTTACTTAAGTTTCTTCCATATTGTATATTTTTTCAGTGAGATGATTTTTGACTGGTTGACCATAACTTTTGATATGTGACCAACATTTTTCTTCATTCTTCCCTCTTACGGTAATCTTTTTAAAAAATTGTTAGCATTATTATTCCTTCTCTTAAAAGACTCAACATGTATTTCTTAATTCTGAAGTACTTTCACAATTAATATATTTGTGCCGCGAATTTTTTTTTAAAGACATGTAAGCTCTCTTTTCATTTAATTTTTTTTTTCTTAGACTTACTTCCTTTATCGTGATTTTATTTTTTGTTAATTCTTCAAACACTGAGTTTTCATTCTGGAGTAAATTTCATTGATTTGTTTTAATTATTTTTATATCATCACACTGGATTTAAATATGCAGTAACCAGCAATAACATAATTGTATATATTTTCTGTCCCTACCCTCTGAATATTTCTCTCGCGGCTTGCCATCTCTCTTTCGCTCTCTCTCTTCCAAGCTCTCCTGTTGATCCTCGCTGATCACAACGAGGTGTGCGCTACTAACAGCGTTGTACACACACAAGCAGTCCGACATACACACACTACACACACAACACACACTGATAATGGGTCCATAGTTATACCAAGCTCCTTGGTTATACACCACGAAGTGCATTCATATTTCCCACTGCTGCATGCTGGCTTCGTTTTGCGGAGCCGAGTAGCGGTGCTGGTATGACTGGAAGTTCAGAATTTCACTCATTCTGGGGCCGATTCCGAGGCTCTTATGTATCATCACACATCAGAATCGACTCTCGGAACCGCGGAACCGCCGAGCACGAGTACTCGATTCCGTACAACATGGAGTCGACTCCTCGGTTCTCGGAACGGGAGTCGAGTAGAATCGATTACTCGACTCTCGCTCCCAAGCCTAATGAACATATAGTATATTTATATATCAGGATGTGAATATAACTAATAATGTGGATTGAAAACATTCAGTAATATATTTTTTTCATTGACAGTCTTTATTGTGTTGACTAAAGTACTACTCGAGTTGTGATAAAGGGGATTACACAGCAAATTTACTTATACATAAAGCACGATTTTTATGGCAAAGAAATTGTCCTTTACAAACGTTATATTTTAATATGATTTTTTTTTAAAGTGATTTGTATTGTTCTGTGGATCTGCAATGCAGTGATATTTTCTTTAATGATTTTTTTTTTCTCTCTCTTTCTCCCTCTTTTAGCCAATGACAACCACAGATTGGTGGTTTTATGTGTACTGTATCATGTGAGTCAAGATGACAAGGCTAAGTCAATGTTTACATATACAGACTGCATCCCTATGGTAAGATATTCTTTCGTCCTTGATTGTATCCTTTTTTACCTATAGTGAATCACTTTCCTTTTATGAAGGGACTCTTGACTATTGATTTTGATAACAGCCATATATTGATTTTTACAGGGTTTCGTCAATATCCCAAATGCTTTGTCACTTTATATCAGCATAGTAATTACTTTGATATTTCTTATTCTCTGATGAAATTAGATCACATTTACAGGATTTTAATGGCAGACAATATATGTTTTTTAAAAAAAATATATATTTTAGCATACTCCTGACTTATGGTGTGTCTTATCCTGTGACAATAGGGCTGATATTTCAACACAAATTAAAAATCTGTATGAAAAATAGATATATAAACATTGATCAGCTTGTGTTCCATTAGCAAAGCAGTTTAATAACAGTGATTTCCACTCGAAAACAAACAGTTCAAAAGTCTAAATTTTCTTATCGTTTATGCAAATATGCAATTTATCGAACATTCATTTGGGGAGAAAATCGTAAATGTGTATTTCATGAACTCTCTACACTAACTTTGTTTAAAAGATTGATTTATAATCTTATAGAAACGAAAAAGCATTGTGAAGTGCTTTTGAAAACACTGTAATTAAGGAAAATTTGATATGTTTCATGTAAAATTGTTTCATGATACAATTTTCATTGACTGTACGATATATCTGTGACTTGGTCTTTCATATGTATACATTTTATCAATAAATTTATATAAAAAAAAAAGTTTAATGACGGTGAATCTTAATCGTTATTTCAATAGAGACACTTCATTTGTTTGACCAATCCTTGCCCCTTTGCCTATGTTCATTTTTATCCCCTATTCTACAGGTAATGAAGATGATGCTTGAATCTCCTACCGACAGACTAGAGATTGAACTTGTAGCCCTTGGCATTAACCTAGCTTGTAACAAGCACAACGCTCAGCTCATCTGTGAGGGTAACGGGCTGAGATTACTAATGAGGAGAGCTCTTAAGTTTAGAGACCCCCTGCTACTCAAGATGATCCGTAATATATCACAGCACGATGGACCATCCAAGACACAGTTTATCGTAAGAAACATCTCTCATTTTCTGTCTCTCTTGTTCTCTATTTCTCCCCTCAATCATCTTTCTCTTCTTGTCTGCAACCAAAATAATCATCAAAATCTTAAAGCGGATACTTTTAACATCAATTTTAAAGCTGTAAGTCAAGTCAGTATCAATTTTGGTGAAATTTGTCATACAGTTACCGACTACTGAATTGGGCAATGATTGTGATAATTTTTATATAATGCTCATCCATTTCCTGAAATGACCTAAAAATGACCTAAAACGATTTGACATTTTCATACGAAGTTATCGTTCCAAAATTATTTTGCATCACTAGACATTAAAGCTTATTAATTCATGAATGCATAACTTGAAGTCGCATAAGTCGAACTTTCCCGAAGTCGAATCAATTAACTAGGAATTTTTTTACCAAACTGTGCAAAACATGTGTTATTTACATTTCATAAGTCAAATTTTGTATAAGTCAAACTACTTTTTTTGTGGTCCCAACAGATTTGACTTATGCAAAGTGAACTGTATTTTTAAGGAATGTGATAATGCTATCATATCTTTTTTCTTTCCCTGAAATTCTAGGAATACATTTCTGATGTTGCCCGCATCATCAAAGAATCCAATGATGAGGAATTGGTGGTAGAAGCCTTGGGTATAATGGCCAACCTAACCATTCCTGACCTTGACTATGAGATGATCATCAATGAGTTTGGTCTTGTACCATGGATCAAAGAGAAATTAGAACCAGGTATTCTTCTTTTTTTTGTCCCCGCCGAACGAAGTTCGCGAGGGGACTATGAAACGGGCTCCGTTCGTGTGTGCGTGTGTGTGTGTGTCCGTCCGTCCGTCCGTCCGTCCGTCTGTCCGTGTGTGCTCAAATGTTAGAAAATGCTACTTCTCTGTCATTTCTTGGCCGATTTTGATTCCGATTGTTTTATCTGATAGGGCTGGGCGGGGGCTTCCAAACTTCTACACAGAATTTTGAAATTCATTAATTATGCAAATTTATGCAAATTTATTCAAAATCGACGAAAAATGCTACTTCTCCTCTATTTCACATCGGATTTTGATTCCGATTGTTTTATCTGATAGGGCTGGGTGGGGGCTTTCAAACTTCTACACAGAATTTTGAAATTCATTGATTATGCAAATTTATGCAAATTTATTCAAAATTGACGAAAAATGCTACTTCTCCTCTATTTCACATCGGATTTTGATTCCGATTGTTTTATCTGATAGGGCTGGGTGGGGGCTTCCAAACTTCTACACAGAATTTTGAAATTCATTAATTATGCAAATTTATGCAAATTTATTCAAAATTGACGAAAAATGCTACTTCTCCTCTATTTCACATCGGATTTTGATTCCGATTGTTTTATCTGATAGGGCTGGGTGGGGGCTTCCAAACTTCTACACAGAATTTTGAAATTCATTAATTATGCAAATTTATGCAAATTTATTCAAAATTGACAAAAAATGCTACTTCTCCTCTATTTCACATCGGATTTTGATTCCGATTGTTTTATCTGATAGGGCTGGGTGGGGGCTTCCAAACTTCTACACAGAATTTTGAAATTCATTAATTATGCAAATTTATGCAAATTTATTCAAAATTGACGAAAAATGCTACTTCTCCTCTATTTCACATCGGATTTTGATTCCGATTGTTTTATCTGATAGGGCTGGGTGGGGGCTTCCAAACTTCTACACAGAATTTTGAAATTCATTATTCATGCAAATTTATGCAAATTTATTCAAAATGGCTGAAGGTTCATAATGTTTTCATGTTTTATATTTCAGTTGTATACATGCATTGTTGGTATTCTCTTCTTTTGCATGCAGTAACATTATTATTTTATTCACTAAAGTTTTTTACTGAAGTTTTAAGGTTCAGGCTAGTTAATTTCCACAGATCTGCACTTTCGGCGGGGACATTTATTACGCATTGCGTAATTTACTCATTCACTTGTTTCATTATTTTCTTTTTGATTTGTCATATTCAAGGACGAATGGTTCAAACAATAGATGACATTGAGAATTTATCTGTCAAAACTTTTTGTGGAGTGTAGAACTGCATTTTCTATACCATCAGGGGGAAATTTTGGGCTCCAAAACTTAGCTCTGTATATTTGTTCTAATTTTTTTTTTTTCTGTTGTGTGTTTGTTCTAAGCATATGAACATCACTGCAACATGGATTATGACAATTTACTGGTTATTTGAATAACATTGCAGCTTACCCCAAAAGATCATGTTTCAGGATTTGGAGTGTATTTTAAAGCATCTGTATCTCTCTTTCTCTCTCTTTCTCTCACACTTTCTCTCTCCCTTTCTCTATTTTTTTCCTTTCTTCCCTCTTTCTTCTATCTCTTCTCTCTGCTCTTTCTCTCTCTTCCTCTCTCTCTTGCCTGATCTGGTAACTAGGAGCTGCTGAAGATGATCTAGTATTGGAAGTGGTTATGCTGGTGGGTACCGTGGCAACGGATGACTCATGTGCTGCGATGCTGGCAAAGTCTGGCATTATTCAGTCTCTCATTGAGCTGCTTAATGGTAAGCTTTGAAGCAATGCGATTTGATGGCCCAATCCCTCCACTAATCCCTTATCTGGAATCCAAATGCATATTTTGCATATTTTGAATTTTGAAAATATTTATTCATGAGTAAGAGTGTTGAAAAATTAGAGAAGGATTTGTATTCAAAACCTTTTTTCTTTCCATCTAGACTTTTTGAATCTGTATCACAGTTATGAATTACTGTTCTTTTTTTGTATCTAATGCAGAATAGACATAGCTATTCAATCTAATTGTGTATAAGCATTATGATATAAATGAATTTTTTTCTCTGAATCTGTTGATGAATTCAAGGTATTATTTAGTAGTTTGCAGGTCATGCAATTTCTCAGTTTTTGATGTTTTTTTAGAGAATCAGTCTCTTGAATCTTGAATCTGTAATTTGTTACACTGCAAAAGCTTTGTTGACACAATGGAGCAGCTGTCTTTTTATGCTCTGTACATTTCTTTTCCTTTTTTTTGTTGATAATTGCCTTTGAGCTTGATACAATTTCCCTTTATCAAACAAAATAAAACAAAGCAAAAAAGAAAAAAAAAAAACTTGTGCAGAGATAGGGAAGAATTATTTAGTCAGAAATATGATGTAAGATACAGTGTTTTAATCACTTGACTGGGAGTGCAAAGGTCGTGGATTCGAACCCCGGCACGGCACTTATGCCCTTGAGCAAGGCATTTTATCTACATTGCTCCTCTCCACCCAGGTGTTAAATGGGTACCTGGTAGGATGCGAACATCACTGTGGTTGGATTAGCATGTGCGCGCTTGGAAACAGGCGACTGGCTGGAATGCTCCCCAGGACTGGAGAAAGTGCACTGTAATGTGCAGAATCGCAATTGAATCCAGTGACCAGAGTAGTAATGCTGTAAACGCTTTGGTCAGTCACATTGTAACTGGTAAGGTGCTATCTAAGAAACAGCTATTATTATTATTTTTTTTTAAAGTTGTTTACTTCTTTGTTCTTCTCTTTTGGTGTGTAGCAAAACAAGAGGATGATGAGATAGTTTGTCAGATTGTGTATGTCTTCTATCAGATGGTGTTCCATGAAGCAACGAGGGAAGTCATCATCAAACTTACACGTATCCTTTACTAACACTCATGATTAATCAGCAGCCAGCAATAAGGTCGTTATGGTCATGTATTGTCAATAGGAGAGCTGGGCTTATTGCCGCCAACAAATTAATTATGAAAGAATGGGATAAAAATGGCTGTGCCTATCTGTACATTTTTGAGAGATTTTAAGAAATACATTTCTTTCAAGGTTTTTTGTAGCATTGAAAATAATGACAGAGGCAAGAATGTTGATGAAAATAGTATCACAATATATCTGGTGGTTCAGTAAATTATCAAAAAGGCCATAGTTTTCATTGAAAAGAGGTTTCAAAGTTGGTAGATGGTTAAATTCCATGAAAAGCGGTAGAGTTGGCAAGTGTGATACCATGTCTTAGTCCATCCATGAAACCTAATATTCTAATCATGCCGCATCTATATTTTCTTGTCAAGATTACTAGTCTATCCTCCATATTGACCTACATGTGAATAAATCTATATATCTTTAAGACACTGAAATGGAATTTGTTTTTGTCAGAGGTTCAGTAAACTGGTTATCATTTTGATCTTTGCCCTGCGCCCTGTCAGTAGCACAGATGAACTTCCCGTTCATACCAAAAAAGGTTCTGAAATTTTGATAAACAGTTCAAGATATGCATGAAAATTATTAAAGGATGTTTTTGAGGACTTAAACTAAAAGTGAATTTTGAGAAATACCGTATTAAAGCTGTGTTAAAGAAGAGATCATTCAGTGTTTTTAAAGGATTGTCATATATATTACAGCATTATTTTGACCAGCAAAATGTAAGCAGGATAATGAAACACTTATGAAACTGCATGCAGTGAAAAGCATCCCAATGAATTTGAAAATATGAGACAATGTAGTAAGTCCCCTCCACTCACAAATTCCTTATTTTGCTAATAAATCAGCAATTCTATCAACTTCATTTGGCAAATATCTTTAGATTATCCCTATTTACATTTAGTAAAAATTTTGTTAGATTTTCTGTGAAGAAAAAAAACTCATGAGAAACCAAGCTTTGGCCAGTGTTCATGAAAGCAAAGTAACTTTAAGTCATGTTTAAACCTCAAAGATGATTGCATTAGCCCAGTAATTTATGGAGTATCAAATGTAGACCTGTTCAACCATTAAAAAAATTATCATAGTTCTGTGTGTAAATCCATATGCAAACTGACATCATTAACTCAATTTCTCATACTTTCTTTCAATTTGTAACTTCTTTTATTTGTTTATTGCTTTTGGTACAGAATTCACAGTAATTTTCACAGTATGTAAATAGATGCTGGTGTTCTGTAAATCATTGGACTAAATGAAAGCCACGTTTGCCTTAGTCTGCCTCTATGAATACAGGCCTTTAATTTCAGGTTCAGGAACCTTGCTCCTGAACCGAGCCATGTCAAAGATAGCCAGTCTGCTTTAGGATCTGCAATTTAACAAACGTTCCTCCGTCATGCAATCTGATTTATCTCCAGGCTCAGGAACTTTGTTATCATGGATTAGATCTTACCGTCTCCCCATGTCCTCTGTGAATACTGTTTCACATATTCGGATGCGGTAAATCGCCTTAAAAGAACACAAATGCACCAGCAGATTAAAACAATGTAAGCGTAGTGTGCTTCACATTCTTGTATCTTGAGAACGCACAGATCAGTGAGTATACTTAGGGGCCTATTTTGCCCACAGCTAATCTTATTTTTAACCATGCTTCCCTTTCACTGGCACATGAAATGAACTATATTCTGCCATGGTGTTCACTTTGAGGTGGTTTACTGCGCCATATCTGAACAGGGCTTTACTGTCTCCTGGGGCCCAGTTTCATAAAACTTGTCATCAATGACAAGTTGCAATAACTGTTAAAAGCTACTGAAATCCTTGCATGTGATTGGCTGAGAACAAATTTGTAGTTAATAATCACCGACTAGACACTTGATGAAATGCCCCCCAGGGTGTCCTTTCAAGAGCACAGTTCACCTTCCTTAACTCTGTTCCTTGCTCCATCTCCTCAGAGGCCCCGGCGTACCTGATAGATCTCATGCATGATAAGAATGCCGAGATTAGGAAGGTGTGTGATAACACCCTGGATATCATATCGGTGAGTTTCACAGTTTATTGACCTTGGTTTTGAGGTTGTTATGCCTGTGCAAAAGTAGTGCTGATGGCATTATTCTGCTTGCACCACCAAGGGTTTGCACACATATAGGTTGTTAATATTTAAAAGAAGGTTGAGTTATTGTAAAGGTGAAAAATGTTATATGAGTACCTCATTCTTTTTATCTCAGTGTTGAAATTTATCATGGAAGAAATTTCCTCCGAAAAGGACTGCTCTTCATATCCCTTGATATTCAGTTTCAGTTTATTGTTTCATATGTCACATTTACAATGTGTTTTTACAGTATAAATGGGTACAAACAATATAAATGGTACAGACAAGATAAATGGTAAAAAAACAATCAAGAGATATATTGTCAGAGAAAATAAAAGAAGGTGAATACCTCATATCTATGCGTTTGCTTGCAATATAAATTGAACAGGCTGGGCTAGAATAAAAGTGAAATATTGAGGAGTCTAAGGAGAAAGCTACACTTGTAAGTTACAGGCTCCAAAGAGTAATAAGATTTGTAATTAGTCTTTGAAAATAGTAGGAATGAGCAATGCATGATTCAGCAATATGAGTATATAAATAAAATTATTGCGTCGCAGTAATCAAAATCGCATTCAAAGAAAAAGTATTGGATAGCTTTGTCACTTTCATTACAGCAATGATATAACAATTCACATTTTTAGGGTAAATAAACATTTCCTGTATGCGTGGCAATTTCTGAAGCATATATTATTTGAAATATCACGAGAAATAGCTGAAATGTGTGGATGTAACATTCCTGCCACATGTGTGTGTAGTCCCATATACCCAATGCAGTGCATGTGATTTTCCACAAGACTGAGTCACTTTCCTACCACTCTGATTATTCCAAATCCTCATAATATACACCGGTTCTTTTCTACTACATAATCAACCTTTCCCAAGTGCTTCCAGACAGTTTCTTTCACAATGTTATCGCTTGACCAGTGCCCTCTTACATAAAAATTTGTGATTAAACGCAACTCAAAAACTTAAACGCAAGTCCAAAATACACGATCCTGATTGTTTGAAAATCAAGTTGCATTTTATTTTTTGAGTTGCGATTAAACGCAACTTTTTATGCAAGAGGGCCCAGGACTCAACTTTGTCTTTGAGGGCTATGGCAATGTCACTTCTAGTGATGAGCCACAGTATTGTCTGTGCCATAACATTGTTTTGTTCCTTGATGTGACTTCCTGTTGTACCAGATTATGTCAAATGACTTTTGAACATGTGCCAGTGGGTTTGTACTGGCCTAGAAAAGTTCTGGAATTTAAACAGCTCAAGCTTTTATTATCTTTGAGGAGGTAATGTAATTATGAAGCTCTACCCCCCCCCCCCCCCAAAAAAAAATAAAAAAATAAATAAATAAAAAAATAAATAAATAATAAATAATAATAATGTCAGAGAGATGAGCAAATTAGCTCTGGAAATTCAACAGGAGCTCTTCATGTAGTCAAGCAAAACACAGATCTATAGCAAAGTTGTGAGAAAAAATCCCAAAAGAGCTCCTGTAAATGAAAAAGTAATGTTTACTGTTATTGTTGTCCATCTTCTCATGATGTGACTGAGTGACTCCATGGCTGTGTCTATGAGTGCATGAATTATAAGTACGAACATATATTTCTTGAGAACAATCACAAACATTGTGTGTGAACTTGTCTCTATGATGTAAGTCACGTGAACTGTGATCATTGTGTGTTTAAAGGTGTCAAGGTCAAATGTCCCTGCGTGCCAGGATCTTGACAGCACATATCATTTATCATGGTTAACTGTTGCTTACATGTGAATGTACAGATGATTTTTAACTAATTAAACATGTTCGTCAAAGATCAACAGAGTAGCAGTAGATTCCAAACAGGTCTCAGAATTATTCCTAAGATTAAAGGGGGACTAAAATAAAAAAATAATTGCCCATTTTTCGTAGGAAGGAGTCATCAGGAACCAAAAAATATCTATCACACACTTTTTTATGCATTCAGTCGTTTTTCATAATCATTTGAAAAGTACATTTTTGCTGATTTACACAGTCATAAGCCCCGCCCCTAAAAAACCCCCCATCGAGCGACATCATGATCACGTGATCTGTGACGTACGAGAAGTAAGGGAAAATATTCCACCAACCTATATACCGTGTGCGCCCGCAGGCCCCGGCAGGCCCAGCGCCGGTGCCGAGCATGACGTCATTCACTGCATCGACCATTTGCATCGCATATATTTGTGTGTTTAATTCATCACAATAACTTTGATTTTGGGACACAATTTCATCAATAATGCCAAATCGGTGTATAGTTGCGGGCTTTAGCAAGACCCCTAAAGATGATGTAAGCCTACGTACATGCATCATTTTCCTAAAGATGAAAATCTACGGAAATTGTGGGTCGCAAAGGTATGCTCACGCGGGCAGAGTGGCAAGGGCCAAGCGAGTGGAGTACAATTTGCAGTGATCACTTTTCTTCTCCAGCAGCTGCAGCAGCTTCACCTGCCCGCGGCCCCTTCCCCCGCAACCCCTTCACCATGCCCTGGCTCGTCTTCTGCGAGGGGTTCAAACATAATGGTCGAATTCCCCTTGCCACTGCACTTGAGCTTCTTCTCTTTCGGGATCGATAAATCATCTGATAATCAGAGTTCGTATCTGGCTCAAAAAAAAGTCCTCCAAATCGGACTCGCGATCACTATCCATCTCTCTAAGTTACTCGAAGAATTCAGCCAAAAATCTAAGTCAGTATAGTCAAGGATTGTAATTTCGAACAGATTGTATTACCGAACGTGTACTGTTAAGCGCCTAAAATGGGTTTTCATACGCGTGGGATTACGCGTATGAAAACCACACTATTGAAACAAAGGTTGTGTCTTTTTCCCATAGGTTTCACACGTTCGGAATTACGGTACCTTTTTCAAGGGACCAAAATGCCGCGTCGTTGGGAAGGGGTTCACTCGGAAGGGAATATCGTATTAAATCTACGTTGTCTTTTTAAAATTCCATCAACTTCTTTTTCTGTAGGACTTTGAGCATTCATTATGTAAGTTTGACAGATATTCGTTTGATATTTAATTTTCTATCGTTGGTTTTCTGAAAAGTGTTCGGACACTGGATCAACCACCATACTACCGTAGTACATGTAAAGCGAAGTAAAAAAGGCGAGAGTAAAAACAAAACAAACAAAAGCGTTCACCAGTCGCTTAGTACGAGGGGGAACATAGTTGCCGTACTAAAGATGTGTAGTACATTGCACAGACGCATAAAACGGCTGTGTACGCGTTTAAGACCAATGCAAAACTATCGTTCGGCAAGCTCAGATGGATGAGAACATTGTTCAAAGAAAAGTTAAAAAAACAAAACAAGAGATGTATATTTGGGCAAAAGTGTTCACTGATCTTAAAGAAAATATATTGATAATGATTATTCACTCCTTAGACTGTATTGATTAATTTCCCTTTTTCATAAATTGTCCGTTGAACAGAGGGGTCAAATACCGTATTTTGTGTACAATGTTACATTGCCGCAGCCTGTAGATCTTGTGCCTCTTACTCTTCATACGTCACTTGGGGGTGTGACGTCAATTAGCCAATCAGCTCACGAGTTTTAAGGAACGGTCCCCAAACCTCTACTTTTCCCCCTTTTTCGCCAAAACGAGACATAATTTTGACAATCAATTGCCAGATTCGTGATTTGAATGCAAAAATACATGGAAACAGCACCTTTTTTCTCTCTAATTTAGTCACCCTTTAAGTAAGATATGCCTGAAAATTTATGGTTATGTTTCCAGCTTTCCTACATTTCAAAATTGATGGATACATCAATTGCAATGAAATGCAAATGTGTTTTGCCAGGGATAGCAATTTTTTTTTCTTCAAAAATTGTGAATTATTTCTGAGATATAAATCAAATTGATGTATTAAAAAAAAAAGAGAGATTCAAATCACTGATCATTGAAAAAATGATGATTTGAATCACTGATGAGCAGTAGTGGTTTCTTTTTTTGTTGTTGCAGAAAATAAATTACTTATAAAAAAGCAACCCCTTCAAGTTGTAAGGGAGATACATTTCTGCTCAGACCCCCTTCTGTGATGCCGTACCGTTCAACAATTAGATTCATTTTCATTTTCATGCTTACCACCCACCCGCAAAATCATTCTGCTTCTTTTTAGTGAAGTATCAGCGACACTTTCATGGTGGAGATACTGAATTGTAGGTTTAGTTTTTCAGGGTCACCAGCCCTTTTCAAGGCTCTTATTCCTTGAAAGAATTACATGGTGTAACCCTGAAAAACTAAACCCACCCGCAAAATCATTCTGCTTCTGTTGGCATGCCCAGAATGTTTTGTTGCATTACTGTGCCAAAGAATGGAATGTCATTGTACTGTCCATACAAACTGCAACATGAGGGGAAACAACATTACGATTACATGCTTAAAGATAATGCACAGTCTTGGTAATAACAGGAATCTGCACTAAATTTATCCATAGAGGATCTGAATTAAAATTTTTAGGGTCTGTATGCATCAATTGTTTAAATTTTTTTTTGGAATTATAGGCTTATGGTTGCCTTGAAAATCTTGAAATGCTTGAATTTGTCCTTGAAATTGGTAATTTAGTTAAGACTTTGGTTGAGGTAGCAGTGAGGTAGTGATGAGTATCTTGTTCTGTATTTTAGTGATGAGAAGTTTGAGGCATGCATTATGCTCACATACATGTAGCCTCTACCATTGCATGCAGTTGCTGAGTTCAAGTGTCCTTGAATAGAATATGGCCTTGAAAAATTCTGAATGCTTCTTAAATACAGTGGAACCTCATTACAAAGAACACTGTTATAGCAAACTCTCGTTATAACAAGGTAATTTTACCGGTCCCACTTCTTTGTATTCTATTGTTTTTTTTAGTCCTGATATGGCAAGGTTTTAATATAAAGAGGTAATTTCCTTGGTCCCAATGAGTTTGTTAACGAGGTTCCACTGTATACACTGTACCCTGAGGTTAATTAATTACCCCCAAAACATTACTTAGTTACCTAAGGAATATAATTACCTGGAAACTAAACACATACATTTCACCTAGATGGAGAAGAGTTAGTTGTTATTATATAATGGGGTGGGTTGTTATCTTACATGGTAATTATCCTGGTAGGGTAGCTGTCAAAATGTAAAAAAAAGTAATATTTGTTACTGGCATTAAGGGATGATTTTATGCTCCCTTATTCTTTTTGTTCTGTGCATAGAATTTAAAACTGTGAAAAACGATAGACATCAACTGATCTTGTATCAAGTCTGGGATCTGATGTTTTCTAATAAGTCCTGTTTTAATTACAAGAACGGGGTACTTTTGGGGGATTTCCCCAAGTTATATATGAACTTGTTTACTGTCCAGATGTAATTTCAAGATGGAATTTATTGAAAATGTGCAAATTGTCTCACATCTCTGCCTACATGCAGGTCTGCACCCTCTCTCCAAATTCTTGTTTTATGAAACAGAAAACAAACTTCACTACATTTCGGTTGACACAATTTTGGTCAAGAAAATTAAAAAATGTTCCTTGAGGACCTTTAAACTTTAAAGAGAGACTGATATCTCAGACTAGTCAACACCTGATCTAAAAATATACCTCCAAATCAGTGGAAGTGGACAGAATCGTTGCAGTGCTAGATTTGCTTGTCACATGTTTTCCATTCCCTTCCCAGATCTTAGTGATAACTATATGGTGTACCTACATGTAAAAGTCATGTGTTTTTCATTAGACGAGGTGGTCCCACTAATAAGATGTAGTATGTAGCCTACTTGATTCTTAGTTTAGAAATTTTCTGTGTAGGATTTGAAATAAAAAGAGAAAAGAAATTTGCTAGTCATGGTAGGAAATGGGACTTAAGTGCAACCAAATGACTTGAACGTTGCAAACCCTCCTTCTAGTATACCTGGTAGATATTCAGCTCATTACAGTTTTTGGCTTTGGTGTCAAGTTTGGCTTTATATGAGACTAGAACCAAATCTTTATTATTATTTCAAAATCATTTTGATTGTCAAAGAATAATTTTCTTAGCTCCTGTAGGAAAAGAAGGAAGTGTGTAGTGGTGTATATGTAAGTTCATGTGTTGATTATTGGTATATACTCTGCATGAAAATGAAAGTTTAGCTCTCCTTTTTTTCTTTGAATTCCCAAGGCATACATGTACGTGTAGGGCCTGCAAGATTGTAACTGTTATGTAAAATAGTTTGGGAAAGAAGATCATGGGGAAAAGAAAAGTTCCACAGAAACAGGAAGAAGTAAATGCATTTATTCATGAAATTACCCAGTCTGTGACTCTCTTACTGGCCACATGATGATGTAGGCCAGAGAATGGCAAGTAGGAAATTCAATGTGAGCCCCAGACTCTAAATATAGACCATGCCACCATGGTATGGAGAATGTGATCTGATTTACTGAAATTTTTCTTCCTGTATGGTTCTATTCCACAATAAAGCTGATCAGAAGTTGAACAGAAGTAGCCACGATGGCACCTTAAAGCTGAGAAAACAGATCTAGGGGAATTGAAAACAAAAAATTGAAATAAAGGAGGGGAGTGTATCCATTGTTGACCTACATCTAATAAAATAGTAAATTGAATATCTTGAAAATTCTGAACTAAGGAAGTGAACACTTCCTGTCAGTTCAACTTTCCCATCAGGCAGCTACTGATGGATATCTTTGTACAGATGTTTTTAGTTTGAATATATTTATATGTCTTTATGAATGTAAAATGTATATCAACCATGTATGGTTCCATCAAGCTGTTTCTTTGCTTTGATCAGAAGCAAAAGGGAAGTAGCCACGACAGCACCTTAAAGGGAAGCTTGAGTTCTGGGAAAGGTAACAAAATAATTTGTGAGCTTTCTCCTTCCTTTCAATGTCAGTTTGGAAGATTATCGTAGTAGATATGTCCCCTGAAAAGGATTGCTCTTCAAATGCCCTCACATTCAAAATATGACAAGATACAGCTGAAATGTTCGGCCCGAACATTTGTGTTAATTTTGTGTGTAGTCCCATATACAGATTTCTGTGTGCAGTGCATGTGACTCTCAGCAGGATTGAGTCACTTTCTTATCATTTTGGTGATTCCAAAACCTTACAGCATACACCAATTCTTATGTGCTATATAATCAACCTTTCCCAATTGTTTTCAATTCAATCTCCTGACCAGAACTCAACTTTATCTTTAAAGCTGGGAGTACGATGTTTAGGGAAATTGAAAACAAAAAAATTAAAATAAAGGAGGAAAGTGTATCCTTTCTTGACCTGGTTAGCAAATTCAGTTTAACACCTTCCCCCATGCAAAATTGTATGAATTTCCTGGCTCTTTTTGATCGCTTATAACATAGTCATTGCACTTTAAATTTTGTTAAAAGTGAAAATGAATCCATATTTTCTTTCAATTGTGTTAGCCTTCTTGATTCATTATATTGTAGACCTTGTGCAAGGGTGTATTACATCTCTTCACTGTTTCACTTTCACGGAAGAAATAACTTTACGAAAGAAAGGCTGTATATTCTCAAATTAACCCATTGGCGACTGAATTGGCTCATTCCCCTAGGGTAAATACAGGAACTACCTGGTTCTGGTAGGCAGTGGTTTCACCGATTAAACCTCTGTTGAAGACTTTACTTTATCATGTTAGACACAGCCTGCTTTCAATTAAACTCTTGATATTATTCTGGTGTTCAAGTCTTAACAATCTGTCTAGAAATTAAATGATAGCGCCCCGTGGAGCCAGACTATCTGATAAGGATGTGTGATGAAATCAGTGAAGTAGAATCAAGATTGTTGCTTGAAAGATCAGTGAGTTCTTAATGAGGTACATGCATTCTGGAGTGCAAGTGGAAGTGCCTTGCAGCCTGTAAGTCAACATATTTTCGATGAGGAAATGGGTCTGCCTCCTCACTGTAAGAAGGTGTGTTAGGTAGGCCTTTCCTTTCTAAAGGCAATATGGGATGAGAGGTTTACCATCATGTAGATTTATTGCTCCTGCTTAAGTTTCACTTTCGAGGCAATGTTGTGTTAGGATTGAAGCATGGAGTTTGACGTTAAAGAAGTTGAAAAGGTCATAAGGGTGGAAATGATGTCACAGGGGGTTTCTCCCTTCTTTTTACTCTTCTCTCCACCTACCCCCTCTCTCTCTCTCTCTCTCTTTCCCCTCTCTTTTTGGAAATTTGTCTCTTTTATTTTATATTGTTCTCACTGTCTCTTTGTCACTCAACTCTGACTCTCGCTTTTCCCTATTATTCTACTGATATATCTTTCAATCTATCTCTTTATTATCTCTCTCTCTCTCTCTCTCTCTCTCTTACCCTCTTTATTCTACTGATATATCTTTCAATCTATCTCTTTATTATCTCTCTCTCTCTCTCTTACCCTCTCAATTCTCCTTTGCTTTTTTTTTTTCTAGAGATGCATTGGGCTTTGACATAGATTTTCTTCAACAACTACAGGTACATGTAATGGGATGCTTGTACAATCAATATTATTAATTCTGTTCCGTAGTTGTGCCCACATGACAACTTTGTTGCTTGTTGCCAGCTGCTTATAGCACTTTGAGTGCATCTCTGTTTAAATGCTTGACTTGTAAATTCTACTTGCAGGAATTTGATGAAGAGTGGGCCAGGAAGATCAAATTGGAGAAGTTCCGGTGGCACAACTCCCAATGGCTTGAGATGGTGGAGTCTCAACAGATAGATGATGGTGAAGGACTGATGTATGGAGATGAGAGCTACAGTCCTTACATCCAGGAATCAGACATCCTAGATAGACCTGACCTCTTCTACGGACAACCAGGTGAGTAGCTTTTCAATGTTATTCCCAGGGCTTATTAGCTGTGAGTTTGACCAACTTGCTTCTTAGATTAATTTGACAAGCAAATCTGGCTTTATCGATTTTCCCTGCAGACCAACCAATATATTTAAGTTTTTATTAACTTATATATTAAATGTAAATTTGCTGTTCAGTTATCTCCATATGTTTATGTATATTCTGTAAATTCTGAGGTATCTGGAATATAATGTTCAATAAACCCTAAATGCAATTGTAATTATTTTGTAGAGTAAAATAAGCAGCATTTTCTAACGTAACTCAAAGACTTACAGAAGAACAGCCATGAGGCTGAAGTGAGTGGTCTGGGGGTAGTAGGATTAACCATTCTCATGTCAATGTATTCACTCTATGATACTTCTAGTCCTGATAGTTTTTACTGTGGGGAAATAAATAAATGAAATTAAATCAAATATTTAAGGAGCATAAGGACATTTATAAGTATTTTGTGCTGTATAAGAAATAACTGTTATTGTTTTTATTTTCATTTATCTTGGTTCTCTTTTAAGTTGTCTGGATTTGATACCCCTTACAGGTTATGAAGATGGTGAGATGTATGATGGTGTGGTGACTCCTGAGTATGTGGATGAATACGGTAATGTACAGAATGGAGACTACATGGGAAGACCACCTTCTGCTATGTACGGTAACAGGTAAGATCTTTGAAAAATATGGTGATTATTGTAGATGAATGATTTCTTCTTCTGCATGGACTCTAGAATATATTTGTCGACATTGCTGAAGATCTTCTGGTTATGAAGTGTATGTAAATTCATTTAGGGGGAAAAAAAGTGAAACAAGATGTTGGAGACTTTTTAGCCCATTGATTACTGTGTATTGTGTTAAAGTTGACATTTTGCCAACCTTTATGTACCTTAGAAATTAAATGTGCGTATGCCAGCCAGACAATTCATAAGACAATTTGTATTTTGTATGCATAATAACTTTAGAAAGTGTTAATGAAGTGGAAAGTAAATGTTCCATTTTTTTCTCTCTCTTATCCAGATATCAATCCGAGTATGAGTCCTTCAGGCCTGGCTCAAGGGTGGCATACCTCACAGAGGATGGCCAACCTTTAGATGAATACGGCAACCCCATTGATGTCTATGCTGAATCGGTAGACCAGTATGGCCGCCCTGTTACTCCCACCTACCAGTATGGCTCACAGCAAGGCCCTGGTTACCAGTACTGATTGATATCTACTGTGATGATAGGGATTGGACTAACTAGCTGCTATTGATGGGTGTACCAATATGGCTGCACCCTTTCTCCAGACAATGTGAATGTATCTGATGGACATTTACTGTAATCATAGGTATAAGACTACCTGCTGCTACTCATGGGTGTACCAGCATGGCTGCCAGTGGGTGCACCAACATGGCTACACAGTTTCTCCATTTCTTCAGACGATGTGAATGTATCTGATGGAGCGATCAACATTTATTGTGATCCTAGGAATTGGACAGACTACCTGCTACTCATGGGTGTACCAATGTGGCTGCCGACTGGTGTCCCAACATGGCTGCATGGTTTCTCCAGACTGTGAATATATCTGATGTAAAGGCCAACATTTATTGTAATCTTAGGAATTGGTCAGACTAATAGCTACCAAATGGTTTCCCCAGTTGGTTTGCCAATATGGCTGCTAGTGGGTGTACCAACATGGCAGCGCAGTAATTTCTCCAGACCGTGTGAATCTGCACAATAAATGAGATAAATCATCAGTGATTTTAATTTATGAATAGTTTGTTGAGTCATTGGTTCTGAAGCAACCATTTGACCATGGAATGTATTCCAACCTATTTACACCCTGGGGCCTGTTTCATAAAACTTGTTATCTGTAACAATTCACGATAATTGTTATAAGCTACTGAAATCCTTGAATCTTGATTGGCTAATAGCAAATTTGTCATAGAAATGGGGCAGTTGTTATTGATACAACTTTAATGAAACAGGACTCATGTCAAAGACCACTGTCCTATTGCGATGATTCATATAGATGTGAGCTTGACATGTTTATGCACTTGTTACTTAAAGGTACTGGTCACACATCTAAACCTCTTAGAAATGTTTCTTGTGCACTCATTTGAGATAAGTGCTTGACTTTCATTCAAGAAGAACTGAGAGTTTGAGTCCTGGTCTGATGCTAATAATAGTCAAGGTATCTGTTTACAATGATCTCCCTTTCTCCCTCTACCTTTCCAGGTATAGTTAAAGTAAATGGGTACCTGCCAGGTGAAATTCCTGTGATGCTTGTATGTAGCACTGTGATGGCAGCCAGGCTAAAGACTGGGTGATAATGGTTGATTGCCCCAAGTGTCACAGTGTAATGGATATGAGTGCTATAAAAGAAGCCACCATCATTAAAACCATTATTTTTTATTTATTTACTGTACTTATTATATTTTTCAATCCAGTGATTTTGATAGATACACTAAATGATGGAATATTGGGAAGTTACAGTAATTTTCCAAAATTGGTATAGAAATGTGATTATTGGTAAAAAAAAAAAAAATCATCTTAAAAATTATCCTATAGGCCTATTTGTGTTTTGTAATCCCATTCAAAATCTTCAAATTGGCAAAATGACTGAGTGACTACCTAGAGTGATAGGTGCATAACCTATTAACACTTGAGTTTCTACACTTACTCAACTCCACACCTTTAATACAGTGTTAGAGATTACATTCCAAGGCAATGCACTCTGTGACAAATCATCACACAACAAGTATCCCCTGTGACAGATCCTTCTCGAGTTGATGCAGTGTACATAGGTCTATGCACCTGTATAGGAAGTGGGCATTAACTGCAGGCAGGGCTTAAAGGTAATCATGAGTTCTGAGCGTTAAAAATGTTGCCCCAGCCAAGGACCGAAACAGCGGTGAATTGAAGATCAGTGGCCACTTTACTGAATTTGATGAGAAACTGCTTGAAGAAATACAGTTAAAAAGTCATTCCAAATTTGTTTGTTTTGCATTAGACATACATGTGTGTATGGATTGTTTGAATCAGCAGATTAATACACAAAATTGAAAAACAATACTGAAAAGAATTACACATGCTTTGAAAAGCACCAACACTTATGTATGCATTTATTTTACTGTGCATTCAATTGACAACTGAATTCACCTAATGATTTAGTCTTACTTTCCCTATTTCTCAGCTATTATAGATTTTCTATGAAAGTTATGTGGCAGAAACCATTTACTTGTAGTCTTTAACATTTTGTATACATTTTGTTGGATTCTTTGATGATTTGTTTTGTCAGTACCTGAATTCAAGACTTCCTTTAAGGAGTGATAGTGATGAAAGAATTAATTGATAAGTACAGAAGTTCTTAATATACCTGATGGTCATTGAATGGTATGAAGAGGTAATGGAAATCAGTGAGTAATGTTTCCTGGACAGTTAAACGATCTTAGAGCCAACAAGTGTATTCTCATGTATCTGGTGTAAATCGGTGCCAGAGGGAGAAAAAAAACAACAACCAGGAATAAAGAGCAGGTTTGCCACTAAAATGTGACCAATCATAAGTATTGAACAAAAGAAGTTTTTTTTACTTATTTTGGTGGTTATTTAAGTTAGTTGCAACCAGTGAATAGCTGTGGTACACTGTGTCAGCAAAAAGTAATGGATTTTTTAGCAATTTCTCAAAGTATTATAAACATTGTGAAAAGGATGCCTCAGTTGTCTTGCACAAAGTTTGCAAGGCCCGGCCATTATCAGCTACAAATATATAAGATCGTCTGTTTGGAACCAGAAGGGTGTTAACTCTGTACAAATGATGGGATTTAATGCCCTTCTAGCTCCAAACAGATGATATTCTGCAACATGGACGTTTGATTAGGCAATGTGTCAGCAATGATGCAGTTCATTTTGACTGGTCAAGATCATTTTTTTTTTTCTTCTTCAAAATGTATGAAAAAGATCATACTGTGAACTAGGAATGTATTCAGTGTTTTGCAATTCATCAGAGTATTCTTGACTGGGACTGTGCTTTAAAGTAAACTCAAAAAATCTTGTGGCTTTAAAGGGATTGATTAACTTTGTGAAAAATTGTGAAATCAGCTCAAATGCCAGTGAATTGTGTGCATTCCTCTAACTACATATATAATTAAGGATATGTGAAAGTATGAGAGAAAATGGAACCCGTTTACTATCCTAAAAAAGAGAAAAAGCTAGTTATGCGAAAGGTATCGCGATCGATCGCTATAGCGCAAGTCGCTCAGCTTCTTTGCTGCGCTGCAGTCACAAAAACCAAGCACCAGCGCTTGGCAATTTCAGAGCGGGTTTCCAGCCCGTGAAGAAATAGGGATTCGTTCATTGTACGGTATTCTGTGATAGAACCGTAAGAGTTCTTTACGGTTCGGTGTAACTCTATCCCAACATCAGTGTTCCATCGTAAATATCTTGATAAATAAACGACCGATCAGCTTATAAAACTCTGTAAAACTCTATAAAATTCCTGTCTGACCTAAAGGTTTGCAATTATGATTACAGAATTAGCTGGAACAGTGACTTTTTTTTCTTTCAATCGTGGGCAAAGTTAATCAATGCCTTTAAGTGTCTTCGTACTTTGGCAAATCTGACAACAAAAACAAGCAGTAAGAACCCCACATACCTGCATATTTATTTTGGGGAAATATAATACATCTACTTAAACTTTTACCATGGTACTCCTAATTAATCCAGCATGCATGGTTTTCAGAACAGCGTGAAGAAAAGAGCTGCATCCAGTACTACAGATATTTGGAAGAAATTACTTTTAATGACCAGCTGATTTCAAAGCTTAGTGAATTTTATGTACTTAGTACTTGATATTCTATTTATGAGACTAGATATGTACATATTTGTGTGTATTTGTATATTTATATCAAGTGGAATGTTGTGTGTGGCAATAAATGTACAGAATATGAAGTAGAACATATTTGTCCATGATCTCTAAGTATAAAATATGTACAGTAACAAGGTTATGAAATAGATATTATATGGCATCAGGTTGAAAAGGCAGTGCAATGCACTGGAACTCACTTTGAGAAGGTGATGATGGTTATGCTTGATAATGATTTAATAATGTTGTGGTTCATTGATTATGACAATGATAATGATACCTGCTTTGAGGGTGATAATCATGATTGTGATAATAGTGATGATTTTGATGATGGTGATGATTACAATTTTTACTTTCAGTTTGATTCAATAATGAACCTGGTGGTTCATCGATCAGATGAAAAGTTTTCTAGGGTAAAAGCTCAAGAATATCTAAAGAGAAGAAGGTGAGATATGATGATGACAATGATGATGATGATGAGGATCATGATGACGTGATGATGATGACGATGAGGATCATGATGCAATGATGATGCGATGACGATGGACGATCATGATGAGGATAATGACGCGATGATGATGATGATGGTGGTGATGGAGATAGTGATGATGTAATGATAAAAAGCTGTACATGTAGTTTATTTCATATTGTGTACTTTAGCATATCAGATCAAGGAGTTATCTTGATCAGATCTGACTTGAAACACATTCCTTGGCAAGCCATTCATCTACACCGCACTCGGATATGAGTGTCATAAAAGAAATCAATACCATACTGTTATTTTACTGTTATTTTTCATTTTCCACAAGTGTCTTGTGCATGTTGTACTGAGCACACTCGTGAACCAGCAGCCATCAAACACATTCCTAGACAAAAAATGGGGGAAACCAAAATAAATACTCTTCAGGAAATATAAGCTGACGTTGGCGATTGAGCATCTAGACGGCAAATTCTGTTTCTTTCGTGTGCTACTGGTTTAACACACTCTCCAGCAGGCGTTGACACAGAAAACATGAAGAGTGAAGTCTGAGTGGGGGATTAATAAAAACAGCGGGAAATCGAAATTGTGACGTGAATGCTAACATTTTGACATTTCAGCCGCCGAACCACCCCCATGAATTGCTTCTTTGTGTTTCTCATTAGTTTACGCATTTCCTGCATGTCTCTGCGCTTATTAGCTTATTTATGTTCTGTCCTTTTTGGTAGCACACTAAACGCCTCTGTATTTTGTCTGCACCAATATTTTCAGGCAGTTTTCTCGTCTATGCATGTAAAATAATTTCTTAAAATTTTGTTTAGATTTAATCCCAATTTTTCTAGCACGTATTGAAAGAAATCATAGCTTCGTTTTCGTGTGCTTTCCATTTTTGTGTGTGCTAGTTTCTTAATATTTAATTGAGATGAGGGAAACACTTTGATGAATCACGTTATTTAGTCTGCCTAATTTATTTGATAATTAGCATCTATATCTTTTTAAATCTCCTTCTTCTTCTTCTTGTTCTTCTACTTCTTGTTCTTCTACTTCTTCTCTTCCTCTTCCTCCTTCTTTCTTCTTTCTTCTTCTTCTTCTTCTTGTTCTTCTTTTCATCCTCCCCTCTATCTCTGTAGTCACTCACGTTTACTCTTTCTCCCCCTCTCCCCCCCCCCCCCCAATACTTGATCTCCCTCTCTCCCTTTCTCATTCGACTTTATCTCTCCCGGGGTTCTCTTCCTCTGTCCAAACCACTTCGGAAATGTTTCACGTCTTCGTTGTAATAGAGGAAGATGTGCCTCTTCATTAGCATTGTCCAACCACAAGACTAAAATACCATCCCGGGTAGATAGTGAAAGATGAAAAATGATTCATGAACAACTACATATGACGGGCAGCTTCAGTTCGGATTAGGGAGAAGAGTAACTTGAATATAAAAAAAAACGATGTCACGTGGTTCATACGCGGAGGAAAAGACTACACAGCCGGAAAATACAATATCCCTTGATTAGAACCATTGGAAGGGTCTTCCCCTTATCTGAGAGTACAGAGCAGACTATCTAAAGGGACAAGAGGAAGGGTAATGGTGCATTGGAAAAGGTAAATGAAGAGGAAGGGTAGGGGTGCATCTCGGGCTTAAAAGGGGTGGGGGCTGCAAACGCATTGAAATAATACTCTCCATAGGCGCTTTATGATAAATCGATCTTTTCGGGGGGGGGGGGGGGGCGTCACTATCTTTCAGCATGGGGGGGGGGGGGGGGGGGATAGACCGAAATAATAATAGGACCATAGGACTCACAATTTCATTCTGAATTTGGCCGAAATAGCGATTTGAATTAATATATCTTCAATCTGATATTGTGAAAGCATACTTATTTCGAACACTTATACTGTTATAGTCAATAAGTTTTTTCTCTCTCTCCGATGAGGGTTTGTGTTCCCTTTCATGCACCTAAAGAGTGAAGCAACACTATCAAGAATAAGACAATTATTAATTCCATCATTAGTTAAGAGAGATTTGATTGATTATAATTGTTTAGGCCTAACTGTGTTGGGGGTAACCTCGCTAGTCATAAGGACCGCTATTCATATGGACCACTTATTC
Organism: Heliocidaris tuberculata; assembly: GCA_025618425.1. Classification (NCBI taxonomy): domain Eukaryota; kingdom Metazoa; phylum Echinodermata; class Echinoidea; order Camarodonta; family Echinometridae; genus Heliocidaris; species Heliocidaris tuberculata. The sequence continues at coordinate 28,755,648 of CM046848.1, forward strand.
ATAAGGACCGCTATCCATAACGGGTGAATAAATGAATAGCGGTTTTGTACGAATAGAGGTCCTTCTGAATAGTGAGCAAACCATAGACAAATTTCCTCGCTATGCATAAGGACATCCATTCATAAGGACCACTATTCATAACTACTCATAAGGACCGCTATTCATAGCGCGTGTTAAATGAATATCGGTTTTCTATGAATAGCGGTTCTTATGAATAGCGAGCGGACTCGACTGTGTTTGATCTCAACTAACTAGGCTCCATAGTCTGCCAACTCGGAGGTAAGAATGGTAAAGGTATTCTAAATCATATTTGTCTATACTCAGTCGTGAAGTAGCATACACCACTGAACGGTAAGGAGTTTATGTATGTTTTAAAAATAGGTGAAAACTGTCCCAGTGAAAACTCCCAACGCAGTCGCGCCTATGTTTAGCAAGTAATTCAAA